>SNQJ01S0080098.1:19042-35836 GCA_010110895.2 Picea sitchensis | reverse complement strand
TCTTGGTAAACTATGAAAATATCCCTTGATCTTCCCCTTTTACTTATGTAAAAACCTTGGATAAATAATTGTCCAAATCTTTCGTTGATGTACATTTTCTTCTTTATGATTCTTTTCTATAGCAATAAACATTAATTTCTTTGTTCTTTAAAATTTAAATTTTACCTCTATAAAAAAAATTCACCATGAGGAAGAATTTCATTTATTGGAAATTCCATGATTATTATTGAAACGCACTCAAAAAATTATAACCCCCATTTACTTTCAACCCCCGAAATGTATATGCGCCCTCCATCCACCCTTTGACTTTTCAATATTAAAAATTGAAATTCGTGCCATGATTTGACATGAGGTCATGAATTAAATATTGAATTAAATATTAATATAAATATTTTAATATAAAAATATTTATATTAATAATAATAAACCCTTTTCCATTTTTCTAAGAACTTTGGGCATATGAGACTCATCACATGACTTTGTGGATAGGATAAGGGAGCTTAAGCTTAATAAAAGGAATATTTTTAATTTTCAATAGGAATATGATAATACGGGTAAAAATGAATGAAGTGATGGAACCGATGGATTTAGATAACCATTAAGGTTAGATATAGGTTTGGAATATTTGTCAATTTTGACTCATGGAGGACATGACTATTTTGGATGATTAGTCGAGTGAAGGATTTAGGTAATGGGAGCTTGACGGCACTGGTGAAAAAGTTTTAAAATCTGAGTGGAATGATATCACAAGGACAACATGCTTTGGAAAAATTAATGCAAATTAGCATGTGATAACATTGGCTCCAATGGGGATGTTATCCTCCCAGTGAGATAGCAAAGAACTCGTAGACCCGGAGCCTGATCCATTGGGTTGCTCCCAAAACATGTGTGTACCCTGCTCTGACCTGTCACCAGTATCCACTGAAAGCCAAAGTCTGTACACTACTCTCAACTAAAAACTGAACTCTAAATACACCACTACAATCTGAATGTACACACTATTGAAAACCCAAACTGAAATTTGTTTGACCAACAAGCTTATTTGCACACTCCTATCTACTCTAAAAATGTTGAAATGATACTCAATCAAGTGATGTTAAAGTGTCAATGCAGCGAATCAAGCAATTGGCTTCCCGATTGTCCTCTGCTCACATTTTTCTTAAGCAAGCAGAGAAATGTAAAAGATGGCAGCTGAAAACAAAAAATGAATCCAAAATATGCGTTGATGAATGAAACAAATTCCTCCTTCATTGAAGATTGTAATAGAATGGCCACAGGGATCTTGAAAACCATGAAAAATCATTTCTTCTTGATGAACAAAAACATAAAGACAAGCCTCTTTCATAAGTGTTTGTTGTTCTTGCTCTATTTCTTCAGTTCTGAGAACATTTTCAAATGAAATGGCAGCACTAGGTTTGTCTACTCTTCCATGCATATCAACAAAAACATCCATACATTCTTGAACATCTTCAAATATGACAGCCATATTATGTGCATCAAGGCTATCCTCTTGTTCATCAAACAATTCTGATTTGGTTTTATTAACCTTCCGGAAATTTGCTTGAGGACTATCATTTTGACTTTCAAATGAATAAATGGAAATAAGTTCATGTTCGTAATCGTCTTACAAATGTGAAAATCTAACAGCGTGAACTATTTCACATTCTAAAGTTCCCATGGATGCATTTTCAAAACCATGATTTTCAAAGGAATCAAATAAAACAATTGTCTCTTCATTATCTTTCTGTATATCTAATTGAAAAGTAGCATACATTGTTTTGTTGTTTCCCTGAAACTATGTCATTTGTTTGTTCACTGCTTGAAGTCTCCATAGATGCAGTTTCATAATCTTCATCCATGACTAGGCCACTTAGAATTTGAACAACCACATCATTCACAGGGGAAGAAAGACAACTTTGAAACTCTTTGTCTTGCTCGAAATCTTGTTGAATATCTTCATCAAGTTTAGGAGAAGGAAAATGACTTTTAACAACAATTTCTTGATCAGCGTCCTCTTCAGCCAAAGGAGGGGATACTATTTGTTGTTGGGATGAATATTGATAAAGGGCTTCTATGATTTCATCATTCATCCACTCTTCATTTTAAAAAACATTTTCAAGGTACTTAATGAAATGTTCACAAAATTCACAACAATCTTCAAACACCAAGAATGAAGGATTAGATTCTCCATAATGATTAAATAATGTTATGTGGAAATCCTTAAGAGAGTATAAGCTTAAACCTTCATACCATAATCTTGATTTCCCCTCTAGATTAGTCATAAACATTTTCATCAAACAATCTTCATGAAATGCAACTCCCATCTTACATATGTGCATGTGAAATCTAATCAAGTGCAAGGCAACAATATTTCATTTCCCATCTTTGAATTTAGGAAAATATTTTTGCCAATCTATGTGAGGAATACGATTTGGAAAGCCAAGAATATGAGAGCGATTCATTGGAGCATATTTTGCAGATCTATAATCCATCTTGAAGCAATGGAATCATCAATAAAATCTTTAGGCTACTGAGTCTTTGGACAGTGAAGTCGCCATGAAAAAATTGAATTCTAGATTCTTGAAAATGGAGTCGTCAGGTGAATGATGTACAACCTTTATGTGTCTGAATATTTTTTACCATCAATACTCAAATCTTAACTTTGTCATTTATCCTAGGGAAGATTTCACTTTCGATCCCCGGCAACGGTACCAAAATGTTAGCACTCTGTAAATTTGTTCGGCTGATAAAACAAACGACAGAGGTAACCTACAAACCAACTTTAGGTCGGATTCTAACCCTTCCAACCAGAGAGGGGTCTCTCAAACATGTTGAGACTGAAAATACTCAAAAAGATTTGGCAATGGACACACAGAGGTCAGATTCTGCAATAGGACGGGTTTTGTTTTAGTTTAAAAGGGTTGGTAGGACAAACAAGAAGAAGAAAACATTGGGCAATGGACTCAAATCATGGGATATACTATGAATATTAATACAGCAAAAGTACTCCTGAGGGAACAGAGGTAAAATAAGCATATCCTTCAGCAATAAATAGTATTTCAGATGATGGCAGGACAGAAAAGAGAAAAACCCATTACAAATGAGAGCATCAAACAAAGATGAATTCTCAGTTGTAATTTTAGAAGAAATAGCATAAGGCTGACTACAATGAACAGAGAACTTAACAGAGAGTGCATTATGGACCTGTAATCATTAAACACAACAACAGCATTAACCATATGAAAGGAGCATCTATCCGAGATGAATTCCAATCATATACTCTTAGCTATGCTTAGAAAAAATAACAGAAGTGAAATGGATGTAAACTAGAGGAAAACACACTAAAGAATACACTGTGATGAATCTCGGCTATCAAAAGCATTGTACTATTGTATTAATTCATAAGGACATTCTGAGAAATTTACACACAGTCCCTTCGCCTTCCTGGCTGAAAGTCCCCCTCCTTTTTTCTACTCTTTTACAATGAAATATATAGCACTAAAGGCCCCTTCCAGCTCACAACTTTGAACTCCAACCCCTTTCCCAAAATAGAAACAGTTACAAACAAAACATGACACGTTTTAACTGATCTCATGCTTTTCAGGAGAAAAAATAGGCTTGAAAACGCCACCTGTAATTCTCAAACCATAACATGTGTAAAATCTGAGAATGGTTTTTGTAGATAAGCTCGTTCTGGAAAAAAAAAACCTCTCAGCTTCTTGAAATTCGTCTCCAGCTGGCCGGAATATGTGTCACAAAAACATGTCTCGAACAGGAAAACATCACTGAAAAATATGGCTCCAAGATTCCTTCGAATCTCCCGATCCGTGACACTTGTGTGAAAAATGAATAAGGTTAATGTTCTAGGATCCGTGCTTGACAATAACCTCCTTTGAATTTTGAAAATTCATTCTGGTTCATCCAGAAATCGTCCTGTAAGTCTCAACTGTTGCGGAAACTAACTGTCACATCCTCTTTGAAATGTCACTTGTGATTTTTTCAAATCTAATTTTATTTATCTATATTCTCCTTAAATATTTGGGAATAATATATTTGAATAAAAATAATTCTCAAATATTTTATATTTTCCATAATTTAATTCATGCTCTCGGTTTTGAAAAACCATTTATTGCTTGCTTCCCATGGTTTTGAAAACTATGTCTTGTTTTACTGAATTTATCATTTCACTATGAAAACTATTTACTGGTTTGTTTCCCATGGTTTTGAAAATAGTGTCTTGGAAACCATCTTGGTAAACTATGAAAATATCCCTTGATCTTCCCCTTTTACTTCTATAAAAACCTTTGATAAATAATTGTCCAAATCTTCCGTTCACGTACATTTTCTTCTTTATGATTCTTTTCCATATTTTCATTTATTGGAAATTCCATTATTATTATTGAAACGTACTCTAGAAAATATGTTGCACATAAACCATATAATAAATGGTTGCAATATTATTTCGAGCTTGGGAGGAGACGTCTTACTCCACACCACTCTTACCCCCGAAATGCATCATTTAAGGACACGTACTCCAACTTAAAACTCGGTGGTTTGGATTTCGGCCCGCCCTAAAAAATTAACCCGCGTTTACTTTCAACCCCTGAAATGTATATGCACCCTCCATCCACCCTTTGACTTTTCAATATTAAAAATTGAGATTCGTGCCCATGATTTGACTCGAGGTCAAGAATTAAATATTGGATTAAATATTAATATAAATATTTTAATATAAAAATATTTATATTAATAATAATAAACCATTTTCCATTTTTCTAAGGACTTTGGACATATGAGGCTCATCACATGACTTTGTGGATAGGATAAGGGAGCTTAAACTTAATAAAAGGAATATTTTTAATTTTCAACAAGAATATAATAATAAGGATAAAAATGAATGAAGTGATAGAACCGAGAGATTTAGATAAGCATTAAGGCTAGATATAGGTTTTGGTATATTTGTCAATTTTGACTCATGGAGGACGTGACTATTTTGGATGATTAGTCGAGTGAAGGATTTAGGTGATGGGAACTTGACGGAGTTGGTGAAAAAGTTTTAAAATCTGAGTGGAAAGATAGCACAAGGACAAGATGCTTTGGAAAAATTAATGCAAATTAGCATGTCATAACAAGGAACATCCGCTCCTCAAGAACTCTTCAATAAATTTGTCGTAGCTTGGATCATCCTCATGGTTACAAGATAGTGTGAGGGTCTCCAACAAATCTTTCTTTAAAAGGATTTTTACCAAAACTAAGTGGACTCCATCATCCAATGGATAAGGCACTTTCAAAAAAATTCCAATCAAAATCCCTTTAAATTTTTTCCGTCAAAGTTATGTTTGGACAGCTCGAGTTGCTTTCTCAGAGCGATCTACACATATGATTGAATTTGCAAACTCTTATAGGGTATTGATCTAAAGCACAGCCATCGTCACATCTGCCCTAGCATTTTAGATCTGACCCATTTAAGCATAGATCCACTCCATTTCTTTGAGTAGATCTACAAATCTGGGATATTGGATGTTGCTCGTGTCTAAGGATTTTCCAATGGTCAATCCATACCAATTTTTTAATTCAGCGATTTGACTTTTACTCGAGACATTGTTTCTTTCAAGCACATTTCCCCCAATTCATTGTTGTAATCTTCGAGGGTTCACAATTATTAAAAAAAAAACGAAACCATTATTGGAAGGTCAATCCTTATTGATTCTTGGGTATCGCTTAACCAATTTTGGGTATCGTTGCTCATTACTTATTGATTCCTAGAGGTCGACCCAAAAAAGGACATCATCACTGTGGTTTTAGCCGAGTTACCAATTTAAACACGCATTTTGAAATCTGACTGAGTAGTGACATGTATTAACAGTGAAATCTAAGTAGCGATATCAATGTTACATCATTTAACCTCTGCTCAAACCATCTCATTAAAACTTGACAACATTTACGTTTGACAAGTTAGAGAGTTCAAGGCGTATGAGTTATACAATGGACATGTTGAATCTTTTACATTATTGTTATTTAGCTCATGATTAAAATATCCTTGCAAAGGTGGAATTAATAAAATATTGAAATAACCTTTGCAAATTAAGCTTTACATAGAACACCTTGCATTTGCATGTCATTGGTTGTTGATAATGATGAATAATTTACGAACTAAGCACATTCATATCTTGTGAAATTTGTTTGGGAAATCTTTATTATTTATCATTGGTCATGAGTTAATGTTATTGTGATGTTTATTACTTGTCATTGGTCATGAGTTAATGTTATTGTGATGTTTCATGGGATAGAATTGGGAAATCTTTATTACTTGTCATTGGTCATGAGTTAATGTTATTGTGATGTTTCATGGGATAGAATAAAGTCCGTATTCATTCAAATTCTCATATGAATGCATAATTGGAACACCTATGAGTTAACGAACTTGAATTGGGTATTTGGGTATTATGTTGTAAGATAAATACATACTTCACAGTGTTTTGATGATTGATCTTATAAGCATGATGTTTTACATTTAATGTTGTATGAACAGTGATGGGTATTTGGGTATTATGTTGTAAGATAAATACATACTTCACAGTGTTTTGATGATTGATCTTATAAGCATGATGTTTTACATTTAATGTTGTATGAACAGTGATGAATGATGAATAACACATTGGTGTGAATGTTTTTCCTTTCCTTTAAGCACTTCATGTTAAATGCAAGTTATGATAGACATTTTTCTGGGCAAGACCGGTAGTCATTTCTAAGCTAACGACATGCACCAATGTTTATAAATAACACCAAGGAGTTGTCGTTAAGCATATGAAATTGTGGTTTGGGAACAATACACAAAGGAATACATGAGAGTTCAAAGGGCTTCAACTTTTGTCTCACTCTATTAGAAGTCCTTGTAACCCCTATTGGTACCCACTCTATTAGTATTGCATTAGACAACACATGAACACGGATATTACTTCCACATACCTTCAAGTATATCAAAAGTCCACTAGGCAACCTAAAACCGACCATTCGACCATCGCATTGTTACAAGTCACCGAAAACAACATTCGGGAAGACTACCCTCACATACCATGGGTGTTCAAGCCTGCAAGTATATTTGAAGGCTATATAACACAAGGCACACATTTTGATTGGAAACATTTTTTTTCTTTCTTTTGAGTCTTGCCTAGAATATCTTTGGTTTACAAGCATCTAAATGATCATGAAAGAAATAGAATTTAATGAATAAACCTTTGATGCATGTGAGATAGTTAAATAGACACTTAGAGACACTTCATTGTTTAGTATTCGGGTTGTTGATGAATACGATAAATGAATGATAGTTCCAAGCATTATCCGGTATTGTCTTCTCTTGTTTCCTTGAATCAATCCTCTAGAGAAGTTAAAACCAAGTCAACGCTAGTCCTTGTCCTCACCCTTTCATATTTACAACGATAAGACTCAACTTGACTACATATGATCCCCTCCTTAGGTTAGTGACCTAGAAGAACAAAGGCCAAGCCATTGAGGTGACTGTTGATTTTTCATATGAAATGAAATTGTATATTCGAATGATGTTATTACAATGATGAGTGTTTCATATATATAGAACATATGGTGACCATCCATGAAAGGTTGCATCCATTGGATAATAAATAATTACTTATTTATTATATATATTTATACTAAACAACTTTTCACTTTTTAATTTTCACATTATGAATACCGACCATAGTTACAATTTCAACACTCCCTCTTAACTAGGGAGGTATTCACAACATCTGCAACATGAGGAGCAACTTTCCATGTGATCTAGGAAATGTCTTCCCAATGTTGTCCAAACATCAACATCCCCTCTCAACGAGGGAGACATTCTTCATCATGCCAAAGCTTGTCTTTGAACTATACAAACTTCACTCTAGACTCATGACACTTGTCTGTCAGTCTTGGGAGATGTCTCTCCCCCACCCGAACTGAGAGGAAACTCCCTTTGTGGCTCTCCCTCTGAGCCAATTGACTCTCTCTGAGATCAGGCTCACTCTAGGTCTGCATCTTCGAGCACTTCGAGTCCATATTATTCTTTGTCATGATCAAGGAAGGACTACGCCTGGACCCATTTATCACAAGTACAGCCTTGTGACAAATGTATCCTATCTCCATTGGTCTGCAGCGCAATCTAGGAGAAGGTTCGTCTAATGCTTACTAGGGCCATTCACTTATGTTTATACACATCATGTAGTTGGTATCCACAAGACTTGAGCTAGTTTATCCTACAAGGGGTGGTCAATCCCTCAGAGTTGATCAAGCTAAGTCATATTGAACCATATTTGACATATAGTGTTTTCTTCATGAACCCAATGTCTTGGTTCCTTCATCTGACCATCTGAGGCACGTCAGGATGAAGTCCACATTCCCTCCTACTAGTCCATACAAGACACTCCAGGGAGAATGTCTCATGATGTTACCTCAAACATCAACACTCCCTCTTAGCTAGGGAGGTATCTTTTCATGATGTCTTCATCTAGTAGTCCATTGACTGCTCTATGATCAACTAGTAGCACACAGTGACTACCATGTCATCGGTAGCTTGAATCATATGTCACAGTCTCTACAATCAAGCAGTACGCAGCTACTCCAAGTGATCTGGTAATCTCTATGGCAATCAGCTAGTAGCACACAACTACTACAATGTCATCCAATAGAACACGACTGTGTTGATCCATAGTAGTACATGACTATTGTCCAGTGGTACACAATCATTGCTAGTAGCACACAACTATTGTCTGGTGACACTTAGTCACTGCCAGTGGTACACAACCACTATAGTAGCACACAGTTATTGTCCAGAGACACAGTCTCCACCAGTGGTACACAACCACCGTAATAGCACACAGCTACTGTCCAAAGACACACAGTCTCTGCCAGTGATACACAACCACCGTAATAGCACACAACTACTAGCCAAAGACACAGAGTCTCGGACAGTGGTACACAACCATTGTAGTAGCATACATCTATTGTTTAGAAACACACAGTCTCTGCCAATGGTAACCGTAGTAGCACACAGCTACTGTCTAGAGACACAATCTCTGCCAGTGGTACACAACCACTATAGTAGCATATAGTTGTTGTCCAGAGACACACAGTCTCCACCATAGTCTCACGACTACACATGTGTCTCTTAGTTGTCACGCACTCAATGGAGTGTCACGTGACTCTCTAAGCCACACTCTATCTGAGTAATCTAGGCATGATGCGAGTCATCTGTGTCACATCTAAGTTGTACTAGCATGATGCTACTGCATCATATCTAAGATGTACATAGCGATTGCTCAGAAACACAATCTCTACCAGTGGTAACCGTAGTAGCATACAGCTACTGTCCAGAGAGACACAGTCTTCGCCAATGGTACACAACAATTGTAGTAGCATATAGTTGTTGTCCAGAGACACACAGTCTTTGCCATAGTCTCACGACTACACAAGTGTCTCTTAGTTGTCACGCACTCAACGAAGTGTCACGTGACTCTCTGAGCCACACTATCTGAGTAATCTAGGCATGATGTGAGTCATCTGCGTCATCTCTAAGTTGTACTAGCATGATGCTACTGCATCATATCTAAGATGTTCTAGCATAATGTGCCTCAGGCATATGCATCATCTTTAAGTTGTACTAGCATGATGCTAATGCATCATATCTAAGTTGTACTAGCATGATGTGGAGTATCATATACATCATCTCTAAGTCGTACTAGAATGATGTGAATGCATCATATCTAAGTTGTACTAGCATGATGTAGATTAGTGCCTTTGCACCATCTCTAAGCCATACTAGCATGGTGTCGATGCACCATCTCTAAGTTGTACTAGCATGATGTGAGTCATTTGCATCATCTCTAAGTTGCACTAGCATGATGCTATTGCATCATATCTAAGTTGTACTAGCATGATGCGACTCATGCATATGCATCATCTCTAAGTTCTACTAGCATGATGTTAAGGCATCATATCTTAGTTGTACTAGCATGATGCGTCTCAAGACATCTGTATCATATCTAAGTTGTACTAGCATGATGTTGAATCATCATATCTAAGTTGTACTAGCATGATACAGATCAACACTCCCTCTCAACCAAGGGAGCAATCTCCACAAGTCCCAACTTGTTCCTGAAGTACACAAACTTCCCTTTGGACAAGTGCTTCGTCAAAATATTCGTTATCTACTCATCTGTGGAGATACACTAGACTTTTACTTCTCCCTTCTGGACTCGATCACGGATGTAATAATACTCTATCTCAATGTGCTTCAACCCATCATGGAACATTGGGTTCTCTGAAAGCTTCACGCATCTTTGATTGTCACAGAATATCACGGTCGAATCCGGCACCTGATCAAATAGTCCAGAAATCAACTTACGGATCCATACTGCTTTCGTACAAGCGATACACATTGCAATGTACTTTGCCTCAGCAATACTGAGTGCGACAGACTTTTGCTTCCTGCTAGTCCAAGATATCATAGCAGAGCCCAAACTGAAGCATACCCCTGAAGTACTCTTTCTGTCATCTGCACTCCCTACGACACTGAAGCTAGCTCTTCCTCCTTCTCTGGAGGTAACTCAATCTCTGCTCCCTCTGGATGTAGTATCACCTCCCTCTCTAGGAGTGCCTCTACATACACTAGAATCATTGCCATGCTTGCTTCCGAAACATCTCATGGCTTGACTCATGTACTAAGACTGCTACACATGCTCCCTTTGAGTCTCATAATGTGCTTGCCTCCTCTATTGGATTTATCACCATAGTTGTGCTACAATCACTTTTGACTAGTTGTATCCATGATCATTGGAACTGTCTCTGTTATCCGGTATGATCACGTCCTGGAGGTATACTGCTCCTAAAGACTTCCTGTCTCTGAGCATCATGTTGGAAGGTCTTGCCTTCCATGTCTACTTCTCTGCATGAGCCAACTAGCCCCCTCTTGTTATTTGCACAATGCTCTGACTCTAGTCTAGTATGTGGTCTCACTGTCCACTAACCAGGTCCCCCTCCTAGACACTGGACCAAAAAGAGAGAAGATCAAGGAGACCGATCTCCTTTTCTCTTTCATTGCTTGCACACTGGCAATATTGATGACATGCATAACATTATTGAGCCCCCATACCAGGAAAGTGGCTCAAATACAATAAGACATCTTTCGAGCTCTCATACCAAGGAAAATGGTCCTTCAAAAAAATAAGGATTCCTATATCAAGGATAATGACCCTTGTTGCCAGTTGTCTTGTTGCCCAATGCCTACTACAGTTATTGTTGTCATCTCCAAGTCTTCACTGCTTAAAATATTACATTGTTGTCCCACATTTTCATACATCTTTCTCCTATATGCTCTTGTGAAATACGTTCATTGTGCTACCTAGACATACACGAAATCAACAACTACCCTTTTCGATCATTGTCAACATACTTGTTATTGCGTTTATACTGCATTGACATAAGCTCTAGACTCATCCAAAATATTTTTGTATGTTGTAGTTGATAGTTGCCTACAACCATACTTTTCAATGTCATATATCTCGTCTCGGGGAAAGTATCGGCGAGGATCTAGAATGCAACTTCTCGGTGACATCAGTGGAAAATATCGAAATATCTCGAAAAATGTTGCAAGATAGGAGTCTAACTCAAAATATCTCTGAATATTTCGGATAGGGGTTTAACTCGGAATTTATCGGAATATCGAAGAGATATACAACACTGTTTTTCCATCATTGTCAACATACTCCTTCCTGCATTTGTATTACATTGGCATAGGTTGGACCCATCACTAAAACATTTTCGTAGGACACAGCCCTGACTATGGAAGTTCGTCATTCGCGAACATGGCACGAAATTAACGCTGCAGTTAGCAGTTGCCAACAACTCCCCTTCTATCATTGTCGTTCAACTTCTAGCAGAAATGTGAATCAAAAGAGCCTCACGATCACACACTCACGTACATATGACCTCTCACAGATGTCGCATACTCCTTGATGCACAGATTTATATATACTTCTTCTTGTTGACAGACTTCTTTAAGTAACTCAAGATGGTGGCGGGGACAACAACAACCGAAGATGTGTGTGCGGTGGAAGCAAAGAAAGACGGCCACAACCTCTTCCCAAAAGTTTTGCCCGAATTTTTCTCTTTTGTCACCTTTCTTCTAATGCATTGCATTCAACCATCCTTCACGCGTGGGTATATACACATTTTTAGTTTGGGGAATTCAGTTCATATTGCAAATATAAGGTTGGCGTCCATCCCTCCTTGGGTTCAACTAATAGGGTTTCATATCAAACCCACACTATGTCAATTTGGGCGCCATGATCTCTTGACTTCTGTAACTCCATTCTGCAGCTCTAAGAATCATCTCTCATGCAGGCATGTAGAAATCTTCACACAAAACGCAAGTTATCTCTCTCATTTTCCTGGGCCCTCCCGTGAGGGAGTCAAGTCCAGTCCTACTATGATACCATGTTGATTTTTCATATGAAATGAAATTGTATATTCGAATGATGTTATTACAATGATGAGCGTTTCATATATATAGAACATATGGCGACCATCCATGAAAGGATGCGTCCCTTGGATAATAAATAACTACTTATTTATTATATATATTTATAATAACTACTTTTCACTTTTTACTTTTCACATTATGAATACCAACCATAGTTACAATTTCAACAGTAACAATGGACGGCATGCATGTCTGTGTCCTTAGTTTTTCCCCTTGAAGAGGTTGGGACTTTTCGTCTAGTGAAAATCCAAGAGATAACACATGGCAATTTCCAGTATGGAGCATTCAACATTTCCTTGCAGCGCTGATGACAAGTTTGAATGAGGACGTAATAGTATGTTATTTAAATAGTGGCTTAATAGAGGGCACATGCATGCACCATCACTAGTTAGCCTCTAATTAATTCGAATGTTCAATGCATGCAAGTATTGACTTTGTCATCTTCCATCCCTAAGACACAATTTTCATGCATGAGGGTGCACTACCCTTGGCTGCAGTTTCCATGCATGAGGGCACACTACCCTAGGAGTTTATAGTGAAGGTTTTGATGTTATTCCCTAGGGCACATTATTGGTTTGTCTAGATGCATAGTACTTCCCTTGTCAAAAGGAGCCATGGGACACACCGCTGTATTGGTTTAGCAAGATTGAGTTTTTGAGCTTATGCATTATAGTTTTCTTCTTTATAATATGCAATAGAATACAGATGCAGTTTTCAACGACTATTTTGTGTATTCTCTGTTTCTAATTTCCAACAGTATGTCTTTCTATATTAACATATTCAAATATCATTGTTTTGATTGGGGTTTTCAATGTTTCAGCCACTTAGGTTAATTTATCTGAGCGCACAAAATCTGCTTACCATGGTCTGAAAAATAACAGGTTGTATAGTGCACCTTGCTGCTATAGCTTTCCCTTACATCTGTTCACGACCAACATATGGTAGTGTTAGGTGCTTCACTCAACTTATTTTCAAAACAGGGCAGGAGCATGTAGCCAGCTTTGGTGTATGCTGGGATTTGAAGATGCATTCAATACTCAGAAGTGTAAGCATTGCAGCAGTCCCAAAAAAGACATCGACACAATTTGGAATGGTGTATATTGAATGTATGAATTATATCGATACATCACAAGGCTAGAATAACCAGAGTCGTGCAAAAGTTACAATGATCCTACCACAATGAGACTACAAACTAGGCGTACATCTCCACCATCTCAATTGTTCAACAGTCAGAACTGCCAGCAAATGGATCAATCCTAAAAAAGACATCGACACAATTTGGAATGGTGTATGTGGAATGTATAAATTATATTGATATTTCGTCACAAGGCTAGAATAACAAGAGTCATATAAAAGTAAGTTCCAATAATCCTACCACAATCAGACGCCAAACCAGATTTACATATAATTATTGAGAATTGGCGACTTTAGAAAGACATGCTCTATATCAACCACACATTATATTGATATATAGACACCTAGTATTGGAGCTTACATGTGCACAATTTTGTCATCTACTGGTATAAGAACTGTTAAATTTGGTAGCATTGACAGTCTTTCTCCAATGAGAGGCCATATGGGCCACCCTGAGGCTAGACAGGGAGATTTGGAGAATCAACTAGTCTTGTGAGGTATTGACAAAAGCCAAGGGGAACGTACAACCTTTGTGAGTCAAACCAAAAGTCAAGACGAACGAGATGTTATCTGATCTTGTGAGTCTAGCCAAAGCAAAGGTAGAAGCTTTGTATGTCTAAGGCAAAAGTCAAGATGTAAGTCTAATGCAAAAGTCGGGGTAAACGTACAACCTCTGTGAGCATAGACAGTCTAGTGCAAAAGTCAGGGGGGACGTACAACCTCTGTGAGCATAGATAGACTAGTGCAAAAGTCAGAGGGAATGTACAACCTTTGTGAGCCTAGTCTAGCGTTGTGAGCCATGAGCAAAAGTCAAGGCATCTAGCAAAAGTTAGGTTGAACATAAAATTCCTATGAGCTAAAAACAAACAATCTTCCTGCTATTGCAAATGATGTAAATGTATTGATCTAGTGCGTTGGAACGTGTAACACGATTCACCATGAAGAAATTTGAATTGTCATGTATAAGAGTCAAGTTGAATGAGTTGTTAAACTCAAATTGTAAAAGGTCAAGTTGTAAAAGTCGAGTTGCATAAAGTTGCATAGTTGCATAGTTGCATAAATTGCATAAAGTTGCATAATTGCATGTCATGTGCATGCTGAGTTAGTTTGCATGTTTTTCCAAGTCAAGGGCAAGTTGTAACTGAAGTCTCAAGTCAAGTTCTAATTTTGAACTCATGTCCAAGATCTATCTCTGAAGTGTAAAGTCAAGTTATGAAAGCATGCATTCAATCTTTCTAATTCGAGCCCTCTTCCTTCACCTCTCCACTCCTTTATAAGCAAAGGTCGACCCCTCATTCTACACATCAGGTTATGCAGCGTGAGGGTAGAGGAGTAGAAGGCAGCGAGTGCTTATCTACAGTGCTGATATATATCAGTGTTAAGGCAGCATATATATATCAGTATAAACAGGCAGTGAGTGCTTGTTTACAATGCTGGTGTATATCAAGTATAAACAGGCAGCGAGTGCTTGTTTACAGTGCTGGTATATATCAGTATAGAAGGCAGCAAAATATCAATCCAGAAAAGGCAGCAAAGTAGCACCTAGGCAGCGCATAGCTTCTTCCACAGTGTTGGTCTATAATAGAGGTATTTAGCAGCAAATTATCTCAGTATTCTACATGTCATACAGTCAAGTCTAAGTAATCTTGGCAAGCTTATTTAAGAGCAGAATTTCATGGTGGATATTTGTAAGTGATCATACATTATTAATGCAATAAAATAATATTGTTTGCTGGGGTTTTTCTCCCTGTATAGGGTTTCCCTAGAGTATATGCGTTGTGATCTTGCATGTTGGTAAATTCTTATGATTATTGTTGTTCTGGTTTATGAATTATGTTAAGCTAAATTCAAAGTACAATCGGAATTTAAAGAATGACTTACAGTTTTAAATCAAGCTCATAATTTAACAAGGTATCCAAACTTAGGGTGTGAAACAGTTTGTCGAAATGCAACAGCGGGTACACACAGAGATCCAAGTGAGTTTGACTAAGTTTCCAATGTAAGGTCCATGGCATCCTCCATTTCAGTCAGGGCCAAGGATAGACTCGAAGGAGCTTCCAACTTCAATGTGTGGAAGCTCAGGATAATGAATATCTTGCAAGAGCATGATCTTGAGTAGTATGTGACCACAGTGATGGAGGAACCCACCTCTAATGCAGGGAGAGCGGCCTTCAAGAAGAGTCAAGCTAAGGCCAAGCAAATTATCTTTGATTCAATCAAAGACGGTATAATGCCAGCGATGACTTCGTTGATAACTGCCAAGGACTATGGATATCTTGGTAAATCTGTATGAGAAACAGGCACCAAGTCAGAAGAGGACACTTAAGCACAAGCTTAAGTATTTGAAGATGGAGAAAGGTGAATCAGTAGCATCTTTCTGTTCCAGGATAGCCCAGATCAGAGATGAGCTCTTGGTCACCGGTGTCACAGTGGATGATGATGATTTAGTGCAGGCCATATTTGATGGTCTTCCTTCTTCATAGCAGACTTTCCTATCCAGTGTGAGTGGGAGAGAGATTCAGCCCACGTTTGAGAGGTTATGGCATGATTGCCTTCAAGAGAAGAGTCGCACTGCTACCAAGAGCGAGACAACCAAAGAAGAGCATTTAGCATTAGCATCAAGATTCAAGGGAAAGAAGAAAGTCACCTTCCAGAAAGGCTCTCAGAGGAAGTCAAACACCAAATGTATGTTCAAAGGAAAAAGTATTGATACATCTAAAAATTAAATGCTTTAGTTGCAATAAGTAGGGTCATTTTGCTAAAGACTACTGGTATAGGAAGAAAAATCCAAGGAAAGGGAAACACCATGCCTCAACCGCTAAGGATGATGAATCCAAAAGAAAAGAAAAAAGTCCTAATGAAAGAGAAAATAGAAAAGAATATTACCTAGTTTCTGCTTTATCGAGTACAGTTATCACAAGGCCAAAAACTTGGTTAGTAAACAGTGGTGCATCAAAGCACATGACAGGGTACAAGGAGATCCTCTCAGATTTCAAGACAATCTTTTACAGAGCAGGTTGAGCTTGGGGATGACAAATGTTACAAGATAGAGGGAGTAGACTCTATCTCGTTCAGATTGGAATCTGGGGCTACGCTTCATGTTGATGAAGTATTATAAGTTC
>SNQJ01S0080098.1:6105-16804 GCA_010110895.2 Picea sitchensis | reverse complement strand
CAGAGGGACCATTACCTATGGTCTGAGATATACATCCAGTGGAGGTTTATTTCTGCATGGGTATGTATATGTTGACTGGGCAGGAAGCCCAGTGGACCGGAAGAGTACTTTTGAATACTGCTTCAGTTTAGGATCCGCTATGATCTATTCGTCAAGCAGGAAACATGAATCCATTGCACAAGAGTACAACAGAGGTTGAGTACATTGCAACAAGTGATGCTGGCAAAGAAGCAGTATGGCTCAAAAAATTGGTTTCTAGGTTGTTTGGTGACAAGCTCGAGACAACGGTGGTTCACTGTGATAATCAAAGTTGCATAAAACTGATAGAGAACCTAATATTTCACAACAGGTCAAAACATATTGACATGAAGTACCACCAGTGTTTTAAAAACCAGTGAACCAGAACCGGAATCGGTCGGTTTTACTGGTTTGATGGTCGACCAGTTCAAACCGGCCAATAAACCGAACCGATCGACCGGTTTGGTAATAAACCGATCGACCGGTTTGGTAATAAATCGATCGACCGGTTTATGACCAAGTCGATCGGTTTGGTAATAAACCGGTCGGTTTGGTCATACCGCCCGATTTGCTCATACCGGTCGGTTTGGTCCCTAAAACCTAAAACCCCCTAAAACCTAAGATCCCCTAAACCCTAATTCTAGTCTATAAGACACTCTCACTCCCCTCTAAGTGCCTCACACCTCTCTTATTCAGCATTTGGGAGCATTTGGGAGCATTTAGATGATGAGTTTGAGGCCAAGTTCGAGTCTGAGTCAGAGACAAATTTTATTCTTGCTCTTTTTTACATTTATGCACGCAGAACTGCCCTTTTAAGAGCAGGTTTTCGTGCTTTAACGGAAGATTTGCATGTTTCCCCAATTGAATAATCATCCTCAGGTGTAAATCTGTGTTTTTGCTTTCTGTTTAGTGTGTTTAATTGCAGATTACAAGTCTTATATTTTGAATTACAGCAAGCATTTAGTGCAGTGTGACAGAGATTTTTTATCTTTAGGGTTCACACTACCCGTACAGGTTGCATAGGGATTCCCCCCTGTGGTTAGCAAGCACTAACACAAAGTGCAGGGAAATTGTATGAGGTGACAATGTACACTCTTCAATTAACTTGGAAATCTCCAAAAGGAACATAATAGTGTTGGTTTTTTACAAAATCCTTCCTATGGAGGCATCATCACAAAGATTTGCAAGACTACATAAATCTGCATGAAGTCTAGACAATTGTTGAAATTGCAAAAACATTGTCAATCCAATTGTTGTTGGTCACAATAGGAAACCTGCCACTTTATTTGTGTTTCTTTTTTGGTACTTAAATCGCAATCTTGAACTACTAAAAATAATCATTACTCTTCATGTGGAATGCATTCTCAATTTTGATCCATCTTTAGAGGCACTGTAGAATGGAGAAGCTTATGATCATTGCCAAGTAAATAATGTCACCAGTGCTTCACTACTTGAACCAACACGTACATCTATCAACCATATACTTAGTAATTTAAGTCGATGCCTTAAAAGGACTTGGAGTGGTATGTGATCTTTGGTGTCGCATCAATAACACACCCATTGCATCTGTAAGATATATTCATGAACATACTTTGGATATGTTGTCTCTAATTGTCTCTAATGCTTTGGAAATATGATTTAAAATCTTAAAAATATATTTTTTTCGTTAAAATTTAAATATTTTTTGTATTTTTTAAAAAACCAATGCATTGAAACCGGTTCGACCAGTTCATTACCGGTTCCAGTTCCGATTCTGGTTGGACCCTCGACAGGTTCCAGTGTCAGTTCCGGTTTTTAAAACTATGAGTACCACTACATTCGAGACTTGGTCGAGAGGAAAACTGTAAAGCTACAGTTCATAGCGACAAGCGAGCAAGTAGTTGATATCCTGACCAAGCCATTGCCATTGAGACAATTTGTGCAGCTGAGAGGCAAGCTTGGTGTCACTGAGAATGACTCCCTCGCTGAGAGAGAGGGTTAAATTTGGTAGCATCGACAGTCATTCTCCAATGAGAGGCCATATGGGCCACCCCGAGGCTAGCTAGGGAGATTTGGAGAATCAACCAATCTTGTGAGGTATTGACAAAAGCCAAAGGGAACTTACAACCTCTATGAGTCAAACCAAAAGTCAGGACGAACGAGATGCTATATGATCTTGTGAGTCTAGCCAAAGCAAAGGCAGAAGCTTTGCAAGTCTAGGACAAAAGTCAAGATGTAAGTATAATGCAAAAGTCAGGGGGAACGTACAACCTCTGTGAGCATAGACAGTGTAGTGCAAAAGTCAAGGGGAAGGTACCACCTCTGTGAGCATAGACAGACTAGTGCAAAATTTCGGGGGAACGTACAACCTCTGTGAGCCTAGTCAAGCCTTGTGAGCCATGAGCAAAAGTCAAGGCATCTCACAAAAGTTAGGTTGAACATAAAATTTATATGAGCTAGAAACAAACAATCTTCCTAATATTGCAAATGATGTAAATGTATTGATCTAGTGCATTGGCATGTGTAACACCATCCACCATGAAGAAATTTGAATTGTCATCTATAAGAGTCAAGTTGAATGAGTTGTTAAACTCAAATTGTAAAAGGTCAAGTTGTAAAAGTCGAGTTGCATAAAGTTGCATAATTGCATGTCATGTGCATGTTGAGTTAGTTCACATGCTTTGTCAAGTCAAGGGTGAGTTGCAACTGAAGTCTCAAGTCAAGTTCTAATTTCGAACTCATGTCCATGATTTATTTCTGAAGTGTAAAGTCGAGTTATGAAAGCATGCATTCAAGCTTCTAATTCGAGCCCTTTTCCTTCACCTCTCCACTCTTTTATAAGTAGAGGTCGACCCCTCATTCTACACATCAGGTTATGCAGGGTGAGAGTAGAGAAGTAGAAGGCAACGAGTGTTTATCTACAGTGCTGATATATATCAGTGTTAAGACAGCATATATATCAGTATAAACAGGCAGCAAGTGCTTGTTTACAGTGCTGGTGTATATCAAGTATAAACAGGCAGCAAGTGCTTGTTTACAGTGCTGGTATATATCAGTATAGAAGGTAGCAAAATATCATTCCAGAAAAGGCAGCAAAGTAGCACCTAGGCAGTGCATAGCTTCTTCCACAGTGCTGGTCTATAACACAGAGGTATTTAGCAGCAAAGTATCTCAGTATTCTACAGGTCATACAGTCAGGTCTAAGTCATCTTGGCAAGCTCATTTAAGAGCAGAATTTCATGGTGGATATTTGTAAATTGTAAGTGATCATACATTATTAATGCAATAAAAGAAGATTGTTTGCTGGGGTTTTTCTCCCTGTATGGGGTTTTTCTCCTTGTATAGGGTTTCCCTGGGGTATATGCATTGTGTTCTTGCATGCTGGTAAATTCTTATGATTATTGTTGTTCTGGTTTATGAATTATGTTAAGCTAAGTTCAAAGTACAGTCAGAATTTAAAGAATTACTTACAGTTTTAAATCAAGCTCATAATTTAACAACGACCACTGATTCTATGGGAAGTGCCATGAACTCGTGAACTTAAAATAAAAATATCAATAAAAAATAGTCCTTACTAACTCACGTCCTATAAAGGGTAGTTTCGTTTGAAAGGAATAAGAAAAATTAACACAGTATCAAATCTATCGTTTAGATCCCTATAAAGCAGTTGTCCCTGACACTCTCAATGCCAAATCTATACACATCTTCCATGTAAAGCGAAAAAAACCATTAAAGAAATAGGCTTATTTTTCCTTGTTCTGCGATAGTTTTTCAAAGTCATCTCCATAGAATAGCAAACAGCCCTTGGCATTAATCTGGAGTTGAAGATAGCAATCCACACTTCAATACTGAAGCATTAAGAAGGTGCCTGTCATGAAAAGGCATGTAACTCAGAGGTACAGAAGCACACCGACTAGAGGCAGGCCCTGGGTTTGTTTCATAGCTTGTCTAGTTTTCAACTGGATATGGTTAAATGAAGGTAGATTAATAATGGAAGGACAGATGAGTTTGGATTCATCCTGGAAATGTTGAGATTGAGCACTGGTTTAATTGGGATGCAGTTGAGAAAGTTGAAAACAAGTACAAGCAGGGGCTTTGAACCAAGGGGATGGAGGGGCTAGTAAGATGACAATCAGACCAACAAGAACTGGTATATTTTAGGTCTCGCACATATTTCTCCCTGATTGTATTGGGCAATCTGATCAAAGAATCTCAA
This sequence comes from Picea sitchensis, assembly GCA_010110895.2. Lineage (NCBI taxonomy): Eukaryota > Viridiplantae > Streptophyta > Pinopsida > Pinales > Pinaceae > Picea > Picea sitchensis. The sequence goes on along the minus strand of SNQJ01S0080098.1, from coordinate 12,591 downwards.
TCCTAAGTGTCCTACTACACTGAAATTTAACTAAATGCATGTCACTGCATCCTGGGAACTAAAAAACCTATAGACAAAGCTGCAAGATATCACTTAATCAGCCATCACCTATCTCACATACTTGATCATCACAAATGAATGTTGATGCATCCTGAGAACTTAAAAAACTGAAGACAAGCTGCAAGATATCTCCTAAATGGCCATCACCTATTTCACATACTTGATCATCACAAATGCTCTTGTTCCTCTCCCTTGGTCCTCGTAAAACATCTCTAACGCTCTCAAAAACTAAGGAACCATTAACAAGCCATACGATGATCTACCAGGACACCACAATAACACTGTAATCACTTGTACAGTTATGTAGATGAACTGAGGTAACACAACAAAAGATATGGATAGAGTCAGATCGGGAGTTTCAACCATATCTATGATCATAAGCCAAATAAACCTATTGAGTGGCATAGGCAAAGAGGCCAAGTACTGAAAAGAATAGCAACCAATAGAACCACATTCCATTTGGCAATGCAATTCACAAGTAGTCATATGCCAACTATATTATAACCATACAATTTCCATTCAAATAGAAAGCACTTGCCAAAGAAATGCAAGAAGCCATACTCTACTCGTCCCTTCTAAAAAAATGCCGATTTTCAGCTCTTTTGGCTGAAATATAGTCCCTGTCGTGTTTGCCATGTACATCATTCACTGTGTAATTAAAACACCCCCTTCAACAAGGGCTCATCTCCAAATAAAAAACATGGAAATTTTGTTTTCTTCGGGTAATTGGCCATATTTGTATCTAGTACCCATAACCTGCAATACAGGCATAATCTGACGATAAGATAAAGTTCACAGCTAAAACCATGCAATCCCATCTATTGAAGAAATAATAATTGAAAACACATGAAAGAAATCAAATGTTTCTTATGCTAGACCTGAGTTATCCATGGGGTTTGGAGAAGTAGCAGGTTCTGGTTCCTTGATGTCAACTACAACAACATCTGACGTTAGGAAGGTCTTTGCCACGGATGCTGCATGCTCCAAGCAACACCTAACCACCTGCTTTCAAGCACAGCAATTTAGAATATTTTACAGCAAAGATATCAACAGCTTTTTGCATATATGCAGTTAACAGCACACCAGAAAACGACATATAGCCATACCAAGTAAAAAATATCAACAAATTGCAAAGGAGAAATGATGGGCAGCAGCATGCACAAACAACAGATACTTATACTTATATGCATGTTGAGGTTAAAGATCATTGGTTAGTTAAGTTTCAGTCAATTGTATTGCAACTAAAATTCCAACAGTTCACTTTCACAGAAGCCATTTATGTTAAATTTCATATATATCAGAAACACAGATTACTATAACTTAAAAAACTATAAAAAATGCAAAATAAACTTCACAAGACTCTACAACCTAACTGCAACCCAGGCATCCTGACCAACATATTTATGTAAATGCTAGTACAACTCCACATATCAGAAACAAAAAGGAACCAACAACTTACCTTAGTTGGATCAATTATTCCAGCTGCCATCAAATCTTCATATTTGCCTGTAGCAGCATTGTAACCATATTTGGGATTATCACTGGAAAGAACCTGGAAAAGCCAAGAAATCCAGGACATAATTTAAACATAGTGTACATTAAAAAGTGAAGCCAATAGACAAATAACACCAATCTGCTATTAAGCAGCAAGCTGACTCTCAACAAAAATAAGTTTCCCTGCATTAAAGGAGCAGTAATCAATAAGAATGAAAAGTAATTGGCAAATATGGCAGGTTTTGTCCTGACCTTTTCAGCCACAACACTTCCATTCACTCCAGCATTCTTTGCAATTAATTTCAATGGGTAGCTCAAAGCCCGTTTAACAATGCCTGCACCAATCTGCGAGCACCAAAAAGGCCAACACAATTTAAAGACCATGTAATAACGAGTTGCAAAAGATAAAAACTGGAATTCTGTGTGTACACATAAAATTTCTACTTTCAACAAATAACATGTCATTCTACTATAAAACATAGCTCTGGGCCACCCCCATTGAACTCGCTCCTGAATGACAGAGACAAATATCATACCTTTTGCTCATCATTTTCAAGTGTATCTCTTATAGCATCAACCTTTGAAGCAAGCCTTAATAGACTACACCCGCCACCAACAACAATGCCTTCCTCAACAGCTGCCTGTATACAGTAATGGCTGTAAATTAACTTGAAACTTCCTCCAGCTTTTAAGCACATAACGAATATGAATATAGATGCAGAAGTTCAACTCCCAGATTACAAACAACAGATTATTTTGAAGGGCCCTGTCAAATAGATACAATTCAATGTTGAATTTCCTATGTGCCTGTTATAGCCCCTCTTTGATAATAGCAGCTCCATGAATGACAGGATTCAATTTGGATAACATTCATTATTCACATTTATTTCAGATCACAGCATGTTTTTGCAAATTAGCATCAGATTCCATAATTGATTATGCACAATGTTCTGCATGCATACCTTTGTCGCATTCAAGGCATCTTCCACTCTTAACTTCTTTTCCTTCAATTCTGTCTCTGTTTGTGCTCCCACCTATCAACAATTATGAACATTATCATATATCCTCCATTCTTGCTTTAGAGAAATATATATTGAAATGCAGTTACCGACACCGATCAACTAGATTCAGGTTGCTACAATGCCAATAACAGTGTATTGTTACAGATAGCTAACATAAATTCAACCATGCCAAACTTTACCTGAATAACTGCAACTCCACCAGAAAGTTTGGCAATTCTTTCATTCAATTTTTCTTTTTCATAGTCTTGTTCTGCAACCTGCAATGAGAGTGAGAACGATGCCATTAGTGAAAACCTTTGATAAAATAGGTTGATAGTGGAGTTAAATATCAAGTCGAACATATTCTGATATTAAAGCAACCTTAAGTTATTTAAATTTAATGTATATAATTATCGTTGCATGTTTCCTCAGAGACACATATATGCAAATTATAAACTGTGCATCAAATTGTTACTTTCTACACTCGTGTCTTGACAACTCCCAAGTGAAATTTGAGATTATTGACATCAACATGAATGATATTAATGAGGAGATCCCTCCCCACAAGGTAACGGCCACTTTGCAATATATAGTGGCAACACAGAGAAAACATTTGGGAAAGTAAACATAAACTATAAAAACAAGACATTAGTTTTAAGCCTCCATTAAGGATACACAGAAAGAATCCTATTTTTAAGTTATAGAGAAATAGCACACCTCAATCAGGCTTCTAATTTGAGACACTCTTTTATTAACAGCTTCCTGAGTGCTCCCATCACCAACGATCGTTGCTGAATCCTTGGTAAGTACTACCTTGGCAGCAGTACCCAGAACCTCACTTCCAACTTTATCCAGGGACAATCCAACTTCATCTCTGATGACAGTGCCTGCACAGAGAAAGAATGGATGAGACAATATCTGCATAAGAAAATAGAAACTCATGAATACAGACACAGTGGAGAGAGATTTTACTCTCAGTACCTCTCACTCAGTGAGAATTTATGCTATTAACATAAAAAGTTAAACTTGTCAAGCAAACCCAGTACCAAATAATGGTAATTTCTAGGACAAATGATATAAGCCTGCTTATATATGCACCAAGCTTTGTACTTAAGCTCTTAGTGCATGTAAGTCCTTAATGTTACTAAACTAAAAATGTACCTCCAGTCAATATAGCAATGTCATCCAAATATTGGCTTTTCCGCTCTCCAAATCCAGGGGCTTTCAAAGCAGCAACCTTCAATGCACCCCGAAGCTTGTTCACAACAAGAGTAGCTAAGGCTTCTTGTTCAATGTCCTCAGCAATGATCAAGATGGAATACCCCCCACGGATGGCCTCTTCCAATATTGTGATCAAGTCTCTTGCAGTTGTGATCTTTTTGTCAACCAATAATAGCTGCAAATTATAAAAAATATAAAGATTCAAGTTAATTTCCTGACCACCAAATTGAAAAAAGCATGCACAAATAAATAGAAATTTAGCAACCCTCTTCCTATGCTTAGTCGTGTTCATGTTTATTTCTGATTACTAGATAAGTGTTCTAAATCCAATACTGTACAGAAATAACAGAGGGTTCATAAGGCATGGAATATAAAATTCTGTACAAACCAACACCAACCCAAATTCAACCAGGAGGATGTACCATGAATATATGACAGATGGAGGTAATTGGGAAACAATTCCACAACTCAGATGAGGGTTTATTAAAAAAATGTTAGTCATGATTTCCATATATTCTCTTTTCATTACAAAGAGAAGTAGCACTAATGAATAGCAGCACAACAAAAAATGCAAGAAGAAGCTTTCATTCACATCAGTTACCTTGCAATTTTCGTACTCCACAGACATCTTCTCACTATCTGTCACAAAGTATGGAGAAATATATCCACGATCAAATTGCATTCCCTCTACAACATACAGATTGTTTTCTGCACTTTTTCCCTCTTCAAGTGTCACAACACCTTTCCTCCCAACTTTACTCATAGCCTCTGCTATCATGTTTCCTATTTCATAGTTATTCCCAGCACTCACTGCAGCAACATCTGCTAATTCACTGTCTTCAACCTGCAGAATAATACAGATTACAAGGTGTTAACATGCGTAACCATTTACAGATAACATCAGTCCCAAATGTTTCACAAAAAACACCTCGACATTCTACCCTGGAGTCTTCAAGAAACTATAAATGATAGTTTTGAATCAACTATTCCCCTAACAAAAGTGCACCACTAAGCGACTAAAATCGTTAAAGATCTCACAAGAGCAGAGAGAGAAAACCGGCCTACTCAAAATGTGAGCATTTACCTCCTTTGACAAATTCTTGAGTTCAAAAACAAGGGCCTTTACTGTCTTGTCAATGCCCCTAGTAATTTGAATAGGATTTGCTCCTGCTGCAACAACCTGAACAAGTTTATGATTCAGATTCTTATTTACAAATCTTAAAATACGAACAAGCTTTCTCTGTTGGGTTTTTCCTAACAAGCTCATAACAATTGACAACAGGATCATAATTTCTTCTTCAACAAGGCTATTAGCATTTTCCCATTCAAATATCATCTTAATCCCACTGAAGCATTGAAAATTCAGAAAAAACAAAAAGCAGCGACCATAAAGATATATTAAAATGAATAAAAACTTAAGCCAGTACTAGGGACAACAAATTACCTTTACACCTTCAGCTATTAAACCTTGCGCAAGTACAACAGATGTGGTGGTTCCATCACCAGCTAAATCATTTGTCTTTGCTGCAGCTTGTCTTACCAACTTGGCCCCAATATTTTCAACTGGGTCCTCTAATTCAACCTGTCAGAATCAGAGTGCACAGCATTGAAATGCATTAACTAGACTGGCAATAACAATTGAACTCGACTCTTYAACATCTAGCACACAATTCTTTGTTTTTAACTGCTTGAAGCTTGATCCATTACTCTACTGTGGCTACTCCACAGACCAAGTAGATCGTCGAAGTAGCAATATGCTGTCTATGACCTGTGAGAAGTTTGCCTCCCAGGTCYAAGACAATAACACATTTAGGCAAGGAAAACTAATATAGAATATAAAAAAATTACAACCCACATCTACAATTTACCTCCTTAGCTACTGTAACACCATCATTGACTATTTTCGGAGAACCATACTTGCTCTCCAAAACAACATTTCTGCCTTTTGGTCCAAGGGTGACTCCGACAAGATCAGCAAGCTTGTTGACACCTGCCTGCAAGACAATTTGAAAATACTTTCAATAAGTGCACAATCAAATGTGGAATATATGCCATACCAAGCCTAGATAAAAACCACACATTAACATCAAATGTATATGGACAAGGAAAGATCTACCACAGTAAAGTTTTATTTGAAGAGAACCTCCTTTAGATCGATTTTTTTCTCTGACCTGCAGTTTTTTTGTCGCTGACCCATCTTGGTTGAAGTACAACTCCTTTGCCATAGCTCTTGGATTAACTACATGCTCTCTGCTGTGTAATCTCGCGGTCTGCCTTCTGCTTAGGCGATTAAAGGAGATCGGTGAAAAAGCAACAAGAGAAGACAATTGCCTGCCATATTTGTCAGACACTGCACCCAACTTCCTCTCGTTTCCAATGTTACCCAACGAGGCAGAAGTGGCAACTGCTGACATACTGCCCATAGCATAGGCCATCTTCCCTTATTCTGAATAGAGAATTACAAATCTTCATATTAGCTATTATCTTACAAACAAGAATGCCAAAGTACAAAAAGCACCCGTAATAAACACATTAAATAGCTATTAAGGCTTTTCGAAAAATCTGGGGCATCAAGATAAACACAGCCTAAGAGAAACCCAACCACCATCCTCGTATTAAACAAGCGAGGTTTCTATACTCGCACTCTTATTTCGCAAAAACAGAGAAAACGTGGCTAAATTAAGACTATCACAGAACAATCTAAACCCGG
>SNQJ01S0080097.1:25772-61527 GCA_010110895.2 Picea sitchensis | reverse complement strand
GAGGGAGGGATGGAAAGAGAGGGAGGGAGGAGTGAGAGAAACATATGGAGGGATATATAGTGAGAGAAAGGTAGAGAGTCAAAGAGGGGGGATATAGAGAGGGAGTGGATGTGAGAGTGTGAGGCATAGAGAGGAAAGGTATACGTATAGGTCATGATATAAGTCTAGTTTTAGGTCTTGAGATGCCTTGCTAGGTCTAGTTCAAGGGAATTTCTTTCCTTACCATGAATTTCCTTGTAATGTAACACTCTTGCTAGTGTGCGAGAGTGAGGGAGGGAGAGAGAGGAAGACAAAGAGGGGAGGTAGAGAGTGAGTTTATTAGAGTGTCATAGGGAGATAGATAAAGACATAGAGGGGAGATAGAAAGTGTGTGTGAAAGAGTGTGGGAGGGAGAGAGAGGAAGAAAAAGAGGGGAGGTAGAGAGTGAGCATGTTAGACTGTGCAAGGGAGAGAGAGGTATACAAAGAGGGGAGGTAGAGAGTGAGTGTGTTAGAGTGTGGGAGGGAGAGGGAGGGAGACATAGAGGGGTTATAAAGAGTGTGGGATGGAGAGAGAGGGAGACATAGAGGAGGGATACAAAATGTGTTTGTAAGAGTGTGTGAGGGAGAGAGAGGTAGAAAAAGAGGAGAGGTATAGAGAGGAAGACATAGAGGGGGGATAGAAAGTGTGTGCGTAAGAATGTGGGAGGGAGAGAGAGGAAGACAAAGAGGGGAGGTGGACAGTGAGTGTGTTAAAGTGTGGGATGGATAAAGAGGTAGAAATAGAGAGGAGGTAGAGAGTGAGTTTGTCAGAGTGTGGCAATGAGAGAGAGAAAGACAAAGAGGAGGGATAGAGGTAAAGTGTGAGAGGGAGGGAGAGGNGGGAAAGAGAGGGATACATAGAGGGGGGATAGAAAGTGTGTGTGCGAGAGTGTGGGAGGGAAAGAGAGTTAGAGAAAGATAGAAGGTAAATAATGAGTGTGTTAGAGTGTTGGAGGGAGAGAGGGAGACATAGAAGGGGGGATACATATGGAGACAAAGAGGGTGAAGAGAGAGAGAAATATGGGTAGATAGAGTGAGAGTTGGGCCGAGACTAATACTAACAATGAGGAGATAGATAAAGGGTGGGAGAGAGGTGTAAGAGACATGGGAGGGAGGGATAAAGAGGAAGAGGGAAAGAGAAAGAATGAGAGAGTGGAAGAGGGGGGAGGGGGGTAAGGGAGGGAGTGGGTGTGAGACTCTGAGGCATGTCAATGTAAGGTTTGCGTCTACAAATTTCCATGCCTTATGATTTCTAAGTATCTCCATGTCTAGGTCTTACCATGTATACGATTTTGAGGGAGAGAGAGGGAGATATATAGGTGGGGTAGAGAGGGAGAGCAAGAGGGATATATAGAGGAGGGGTAGATGTAAGAGAGAGAGAGAGAGGGTAGAGGAATGAATTTTTGGAGTGCATGCATGTACCTAGAGCACATGTGTGCTCCTAAGAATGCACACATCCTGTTTTGAATTTCATTTTTTTTGGGCAAGATTGACAAGGTGTATGCTGACTTGGTTAGCTTGGATTTAGGTTCAGGATAACAAACCTAGTGGTTTGGTCTGCAAATTAATAAAAATCTCCATTTTTGTGAATACCTTAAATACCCCTCTATATCTCTCTGTTTTACACTATTTTTCTACAGGTTAAACAATTCAGTTGTCGACGAAATTATAGACATAGATAGAGTTGGCTATGCAGATTTCAAATATATAATTTAAAAGGAAATTAATATTTTTTACTTTTTTTAATCTATTTTTTTCTTCACATATATCAAAATTCTAGAATGCATATCTCTCTTATATCTTCTATGATGTTTTCTGGGCTTAACCATTTCTCAAATGATTTATACGGGACACTAGAGGAGACTGATACCTATGATCTAAGAAAAAATATTAAATTGTTTTCATCATGTTAAGACCCTCTTAGCCTGCACTAATAAAAGGTGTTGTAAGGAATATGTTGACTTTTATAATTTAAAAAAATATGAAATTAACATTAAAAATTTCCAAAGAATACAAAACACAAGAAAAACCAGTGCTCTACAACTATACAAGTTTTTGGAATGAAATTACATCGGTAAGGTACTCAACATCTCCAAAAAAAAAAACATATGTACCTTATATTTTGTTGGAAAAATAAGATACCTCTTTAGAAAAAAGTAGTATTTTACATAGTTATTCACAATGTTTATAAATAAAAGTTCTATATTCAGCAAGCTAATTCAAATTCCTACCTTTCATCTTCTTACACCATATTCAAACATTGTAAAACTACATTGTTGTTTTTCAAAGTTTGCATTTTCATTAACGTGTCATGACAGACCATCATTAACTTACACATACCCCTAAATAAAATAATTTATTAATGCTATATATATCTTTAGAAAAAAGTAGTATTTTACATAGTTATTCACAATGACTATAAATAAAAGTTGTATATTCAGCAAGCTAATTCAAATTCCTACCTTTCATCTTCTTACACCATATTCAAAACCATTGTAAAACTACATTGTTGTTTTTCAAAGTTTGCATTTTCATTAACGTGTCATGACAGACCATCATTAACTTACACATACCCCTAAATAAAATAATTTATTAATGCTATATATGTGTCATATTTATATATATATAAGTTATGCATTAATAATATATATATATATATATATATATATATATATATATATATATATATATATAATTAAAAATAAAATTCATTTTACAAAAACTATAAAATGTTTGTATGATATTAAAGCATGCCAAAAACAAACAAACAATGTTATAAAAAAATAAATTTCATTTTACAAAAGTCATAATTAGGAAACACTCACTCTGACATTCAAAGAAATAAAAAAATGACATGCCAAAGAAAACAATCAAGAGGTTGTGCAAAAGAAAATTCCATTTAATATTTACTTCTTAAAATCCATCCAACTATTTCCATTGTAATAACCTTCATGAAATGTAAATATGTTCATATTTTTTATAAATATGTTCCATGAACAAATGGAATGAGATACGGGTGAAATTTTATAATTATAAAAAAATAAATATGTTCATATTTTATTTTTTATAAAGATACTCATATTGATTTTATAAAGATGCTTCATGAACAAATGTGGAATGAGAAAAAGTGAAATTTTATACTTATAGAATTGTAAATATATTCATATTTTTATAAAGATGCTCTATGAACAAATGTCAAATGGGATAAGGTGAAATTTTATAATTATAGAAATAATTTCTATACAGATTTTATATTGATCCTTTTATTCTTGAACATATAAAATTTATATAGTTACAAAGAGGTGAAGTTACAAAGGATGTGGTATAAATTCCATAATAAATCATATCAATTTTATATAGTTACAAAGAAGTGAAGTTACAAAGGAGGTGGTATTTATATCTCATAATAAAACAAGGTTATGTGGCAGCGTAGTCTCTGCCGGGTTGAATTGGGATAGGAAAAAGTAGCAGAGACAGATGGAAACTGCACCAGAGATGTGGCAAGAAGCATGAAGCATAGGTGGTATCCATGCAATAAATGACACGTGGCCTCTAGAGCCCCATTTATGTTTTGAAAGTATATAACAAAATACAATTTGTGCATAGTGGAAGATAAAAATTTATGATGACACACATATGAAAGGAGATAAAAAAGAAGTTTAGTTTGAAATATATTAAATAAGTTACAACTTCCTTGAAATTTAAATGCATTTCTCATGAAGACTGTTGAAAGATAAAAATGTACGAGGACATAAATATAAAAGGAGATAAAAAATGGTTTTATTTGAAATATATCAAAAAATAAAAGTCTATTACATATTCCTGGAAATTTCAATTCTTTTGTCATATAGACAGGGATTGGGGCTCACGCAAACCATAAGATAAATATGTACAAGAAATAGGACTGTAGAAAGAAGAAGTGGGTGATGGTACAGTGCAATACCTGGAAAAAAAAAGTTGAAAGGTATCAGTCTTTGGCTAGACATTTCTATTTAAAAAAGTGGAATAATTGGGTTGATAAACAAAGCAAGATGCGATCAGTAGACTTACAGTGATGGTACATATCAACCCTTTTTCTATTTTCTTATGGATGCATTTTCATTGATGTCATCGATGACTGTTGGAATCGTGGAAACTGCATGTTACCTTTCATTGATGGACTGCTTCAATCCCCTTTCGATCCATTCTTCAATGTAGCTTCTCATTAGGGTGAGATTGATCTCATTCAAGATTTTTATGTTGAAAAGTTCATTTTCTAATTCGCTGGAGTCGATAGAAATATTACGCAGAGCTTGATCAATTTCTTGTACTGAATAGTTGACTATCCAGTCGTCGACGTGATCTTGACCATATTCAAGGATTCTCTAAAACTTTTCCAAAGACAACACCTTAAACATATCAACCTGTTTATCGAAGTCTTTCCTAGTTAAGGGAAACGATTTGATGATTAATTTGGGGTCTTGGAATTCGTTGGTCCTTCCAGCTAAGTTTATTCTCAACAACCTTGTGAATAATTTTTCTTTCTTTGATATGGCTTGTTCACATGACTGAACAATGAGATGCAGGTTCTTCACTTTTTCTTTCCAGCGTGCATTTAATTGACCGATCTAGTTTTTGGATGGAATATCTTGTTGTCTTCTTCTTGTTTCTGTCATGATGTTGAAAATGGTGCCAAAAGGAAGGACCGTGTTTAAATAGAATGTTCTTCATCTTTTAGCTCCGCCTACAAATGTTCGAGAAAATTATGTGCCCTGGTTCCAAGGGAAGTCATGGTTTGTGATGTTTCCCATGCCTTAGTAACCAGTTCCATTCTTTTCTTGATATTGTTATCCACATACACTCTACAGGATGCAAGGAGTCTGGAGGATCTTTTTAACTTGGCTGCAGGGGTGGCAGGTGATGCAGGAGCATCACCAAAAAGCATGAGTCGAGAACAACTGGATATACACCAACGCGAATTTTGAAGACATTTTGAATTTCAAGAGAAGAAACATTAATGTAATAGCTAGAAGATATATTTTCTTTTAATGTCTTGGGATTGTAATATAGATCTTGAGTGTTTTCTCTCATCTGTCGGTTGTAGGCATTTATTGTAATAAATGTAAATTAGTTGTAGTCTTTAATTTCGATAAGATAGCTTAGATTTGTAGGAGGGAAAACATAAGAAGACTCCCTTGTATGTATTGGAGGATTATTATTCTCATTGCAAGAGAGGAAGAAGAGCATAGGAGAATAGAGAAGGACATAGATTGTAGAAGTTGTATGAGCGGATAGTAGTTGCTATAGAAACCATGTACAAAAGCACTTGAATTAATATAAGAATGCTTTGATCCAATTTCATGGTGTTTTATGGTTACTGTATGCATCTATTGAATGGTATGTTTACAATTTATTTCTAGTCTCTGTTATGCATTTATTTCAATGACATGTATATGTGATTTCATGTTGAATATATGAAGTCCGTGAGAAGAGTATGAGTTTCAATTGTTTCTCTTCCTAAAAATTACTGCAAGGAGGGAAGTGAAAGTTTGCAAGGAGTGCGTCGACAAGTTTTCTGAGTTTTACCTCAAAACAAGCTCATGAGAGATACCATTGATCTTATATTTGCAGAAGTGTATGTATAGCATGGATCCATGCAAGGTGTGCATAGGCTGAGGAGAGTCTCAGAATTTTCCAAACCAAGTGAGTGGTTGAAGAACTTATGTCACAAGGAGTGCACAGAGTTGGAGTTTTCGAATAACCAAAGGTTATTGTGGAAGCCACAAAGACTGCGTATAGGATTCCTTAGAATCCAGGTGTTGCAGTGAGAATCCAAGCTGAGGAAGGATAGAGGCTTGGAGGACTTCAGAGAAAAGTCAAAGTTTGGAGTCACCTCACAGAATCAAGCTCAAAAGGGTTGATGCTGAGTTCTTTGGCTGGGAGTCATTGAGAACCTAAATGGATGGTTGGAATTCCAGAAGGAAGAATAACGATTTCCCATGGATTGATAGATCCAGTAGATCCACAGAGAGAATAATATCGAGTGTCTTTCAACACTTGTGGGCCCAAAAGAAAGGGTAGCTGTAAGATCTAAAGGGGCGAGAGCCGTTGATTTGGCGATCTGAAATATCGACATTTTGGGAGTCGTAAGAGTGTGGAGGAAGTTGTAACTCGGAGGTCGTGAATCAAGAAATCCTGACGTGATATGGACCGTCAGATCATGGAGGAATCGAGAACGTTGATCTGAGGTAAGGAATTCACGAGTTTGGATATCAGCAAAAGGGAGCAAATCCACGTCACAAGTTCTCGAGACATGAAATCCCGACGCTCTCAGAGGTGGACCCCAGGGTTTGACTAGAGGTCATATAGAAGAATAATAAGGGAGGAGATAGGGACCGTTAGCCCTATTTCAAGGTTTCTAGAATCATAGTTGTCGAGGCAACTTGAACTGGAAGTCCCGAAATCATGAAACGCGAAGCGCCTTTGTTTAGGCTCATGGTCACTTGGGTAGATATTGCGCCTAGTGCTTTCTCGCATAGGTAGGGTTCATAAAAGGAGACCTCTTGATTTGTTTTCATGGCGTTTCTAGTAAGGACCTGGAGAGATGATTCAACTTAGGAATAGAGGAAGATCCATAGATCAGGAGGTCGACAAACGCTGCTGAGGTAGGGGCTTTTTGTCAGGTGGTATCAAAGCTAACAACTATTGTTTTTTGTAAGAAAGGGAAGAGAAAGGGAAGTTGTGATTTGAATTCTGTGCGGACAGATTGAGAAAAATGCCACCAAGGAGACGTCCAGAAAGAAATTTCCCTGATCTAGTCATGGAGAGGGAAATCAAATAAATTTGTGTTTGATTAGATTTTATGGAGACAACACAGAGGAGGACACCTGATACTGGAGATATCAGTAAAGTTGAAAGTGAGAACAAAGAAGGAGAAGAAGAAATTGTAGTTGAAGATGTTGCTGAAGAACATTTATTTAAACCTGTTGCAAGAATAGGTGCCAGAGAAAATCTGGACATCCCGATCTATGAAGGAAACATGGACGTTGAGGATCTTCTAGATTGGTTTAGATCTCTAGATAAATACTTCGACTATGAGGATATAGAAGAACATAAGAAAGTTAAGCACGTTGTCACTATACTAAAAGAACATGCAACAATGTGGTGGGATGAACTGCAGGATGACAGGTGTTGCAAAGGTAAACAAACAATCAAAAGCTAGGATAGAATGGTAGAAAATATGAAATCCAAGTTCATACCTAGAGATTACCAAATCAATTTGTTTTGAAGAATGCAGAATTTGAGACAGAAAGGGATGACAGTGAAGGAATACACTGAGTTGTTTTAGAGACTTAACATTAGAGTTGGTCATCGTGAGAGTGATGACGAAAAGGTCGCCAGATACATGAATGACCTGGAATATGAGATTCAGGATGAAATGAGCATGGTGCCAATAAAAAATGAAGAAAATTCTTATCAGGTTTCTTTGAAGGCAGAAGAGAAATTGGCACAGAAGCAAGTTCAAAGGGGTAGAGGTAGATGTCAAAGCAGAGGCAAAGAAGTTGCCTACGACAGAGTACAGAAGCCCAAGGATGAAGAGAAGAAACCTCATAATCACCCAAAAAGGGGAGGAAGTTCACAAGGAATACAATATGTCGACGGGAATACTTTTCCTCGAGCAAGAGGAAGAGGAAAAGACATAGGGGGTGAAGTAAAGTGTTTTTTCTGTGGAAAGATTAGACACAAATCTTGGGAATGTCCCGATAGAAAAGAGATGGAGGAGGTGAAGCTCACATTTCATAAGTGCAAAGGAGAAATGTTGAGGCAGAAGATGTAGAAGGTGGAAGATCCTTGATGATGAGGAAAATTCTCTTGAAACTAGAGAAATAGATGGAGAATCTAGTCCAGAGGAACAATTTGTTTAGAACTGCTTGCAAAACCAAGGATAGGGTATGCAAAGTGATAGTTGACAATGGAATCTCAAATAACTTAGTATCCACAGAGATGGTGGAGAAGATGGAATTGGAGACAGTTGCACATCCAAGCCCATATAAAGTTTCATGGTTGCAAAAAGGACATCAGGTAAATATCACTAAACAATGTTTAGTTGAATTTAATATAGGGGGTTATAGATATGAGATTTTATGTGATTTTATTCCCATGGATGTATGTCATCTTTTGTTGGGGAGACAATGGAAATATGATAGAAATTTTATTTACGAAGGAAGAAAGAATACTTACACCTTGGAGAAGAATGGTAGGATGCATATGTTGCTTCCAATTGAAGACAAGAAGGAGAAAGAAAAAAAAAGAAATACTATAATTCTCATGAGTGGGAAGGAACTTCTTGATGAAGTCAAGAAAGATAAATAAACGCAGTTTGTTATGGTTAGAAAACCTAGATTCATCTTGACCAGTACTTCAATAAGTGATCTACCTGAGGAAATTCAGGAACTGTTGAAAAATTTCGTTGATATAGTGGTGGACTGTTTACCTTGTTCGTTGTCGCCCATCAGAAGTATAAGCCATCATATTGACCTTATACCAGGAGCGAGTTTACCAAAAAAAACAGCGTACACATTGACATCGCAAGAGAATGAAGAGGTTAATAAGCAAGTCTAGAATTTGATGGACAAAGGGTTTATTAGAGAAAGTTTGAGTCCACGCGTTGTACCAACAGTGTTAATTCTGAAGAAGGATGGTGGATGGAGAATGTGTACAGATTTGAGGGATATAAACAAATCACCATCAAGTATAGATTTCCTTTTCCTGGAATGGATGACTTGATGGATTGCTTGAGTGGAGCAAAGTTTTTTTCAAAAATTGATCTGAAAAGAGGATATCATCAGATTAGAATGAGGTAAGGTGATGAATGGTAAACAACATTCAAGATGAATGAAGGACTGTATGAATGGATTTTCATGTCATTTGGCTTGAGGAATGCACTAAGTAATTTCATGATATTGATGAATGAAATCTTGAAAGATTTCATTGGGAAGTTTGTAATTGTGTATCTTGATGATATACTAATATTCAGTAAGACTGAGGAGGAGCATTTAAGACATTTATATCTAGTGATGAAGAGGTTGTAGCAAGAGAGGTTGCTGATAAATCTGAAGAATTCGTCTTTCATGAAGACATAAATCATTTATTTGGGTTTTTTTATCTCTTTGAATGAGTTGAAGATGGATCCTGAGAAGGTAAAGTCGATCAAAGAATGGTCATCGCCAAGGAATATCTTTGAAGTTAGAAGCTTCCATGGACTAGCCAATTTTTACAAGAGGTTCATCAGAAATTTTAGTGGGATTTGTGCGTCAATGATGGACACAGTCAATAAACGACATAAATATTTTCATTGGATAGAGGAGGCAAAGAAAACTTTCAAGTTGTTGAAAGAGAAGATAACTAAACAACCTGTCCTGGTTCTACCAGATTTCAGTAAGACATTTCAAGTGAGATGTGACACAAGTGGATTTGCGATTGGAGCAGTCTTAAGTCAAGAAAATAGACCAGTTGCATACTTCAGTGAGAAGATGAACAAAGCCAAAAGAAATTATTCCACTTATGATAAAGAGTTTTATGAAGTCATACAAGCGTTGAAGAAATGGAGGCACTACCCAGTTCCAAAAGAGTTCATTTTGTATAGCGACAACCAGGACATAGAATTTGTAACCAGATAGGAGGAATTGAACCAGAAACATGCAAAATGGGTTGCGTTCATGAGAAACTTTACTTTTGTTATAAAGCACATTTCTAGAAATGCTAACAAGGTCACTGATGCATTGAGCAAGAAATGTTTGATTCTGCAGGAGTTTCGAGTGAAGACCTTAGGTTTTGATAACCTTAAGGAAATGTACAAAGATGATTCATATTTCAAGGATGCTTATGAAGAATGTGATAATCTTGTTCTAAGAAACATAATCCAATGGATTGAATATTTAATTCAGGATGGATTGCTATTTAGAGGAAATTAGTTGTGTATCCCAAAGAGTTCTATGAGAGAAACCCTTTTGAAGGAAAAAAATAGTGGGGGATTGGCTAGACATTTCGGCCATGAAAAAACATTTGCGCGACTAAAAATTTTGTATTATTAGCCAGGAATGAGGAAAGATGTGCGGAAATTTGTCAACAGATGTAGAATCTGCTAGCACATAAAGGGGAAAAGATAGAATACTGGGTTGTATCAACCATTAGCAATACCAAAGAGGCCTTGGGATGTGGTAAGCATGGATTTTGTGTTGGGACTTACAAGGAAACATAGAGGTTCTGATTTCATATTTGTGGTACTCAACAGATTATCAAAATTGACACATTTAATTCCATGTCAGAAAAACAATAATGCAACACACATTGCAAATCTGTTTTTCAAAGAAGTTGTTCGACTTCATGGTTTACCCAAGAGTATTGTTTCAGACGGAGATACCAAATTTGTTGTTCATTTCTAGAGAAACCTATGGAAGAATATGGGGACAAATTTATCTTTTATCTCATCATATCACCCTCAGACGGATGGACAGACTGAGGTGGTAAATCTATGTTTAGGGGACTTATTGAGGAGTTTAATCTCTGGACATCACAGTTAGTGGGATCAGATTATACCGAAATTGAAATTTGAATATAATGACTCACCTAATAGGAGTATAGGAAAAATTCCATTCCATATAATGTATAGAATGCAGCCGAGAGGAGTATCTCAGTTGAGAGAATTAGAGCATAGTCAATTCAGGAGTGTTGGAGTGGAAGATTTTGGAGTAGAGATGTAGGAGCTCCACAATAAGATTAAAGAGTGGTTGTAGAGTTCCAACCAGGAATACAAGCACAAAGAATATCAACATAGAAGAGAGCTTCAATTTGAAGTGGGAGATTTAGTCTTGGCATACCTATGAAGAAAAAGGTTTCCAAGGGGAACATATAATAAGATGAAAATGAAAAAGATAGGGCCATGTAAAATTTTGAGGAAATTCTAGGCAAATGCTTATGAAATAGAATTTCCAAATGATGTGGGAATATCACCCATATTCAACATAGAAGATCTATATCCTTACACGTCAGATGAAGCAGAGAATCAGAAGGAAATTCAGTGGGTCAAACAAATGCCTATAGCTAAAAATTCGTAGATGGAAAAGATCATTGATCAGAGAGTTAGCAAAAATACCTGAAAGAAGACATATTTTGAGTATTTGGAATAGTGGAAAGGACACCCGATCAAGGATGTCAGTTAGGAAAGTGAAGGAGATATCCAGAAACATGGACAGATGGTGCAGGAGCTCATGGACATGATTCCATGAATTTTTTAGCGAGAGGAGTATGATGGAGGAGCATCACTAGAAAGCATGAGTGGAGGACAGTTCGATATACACCAGCGCACATTTTGAAGACATTTTGAATTTCAAGAGAAGAAACATTAATGTAATATCTAGAAGATATATTTTCTTTTAATGTCTTGGGATTGTAATATAGATCTTGAGAATTTTCTCTCATCTGTCAGTTCTAGGTATTTATTGTAATAAATGTAAAGAAGTTGTAGTATTTAATTTCAATAAGATAGCTTAGAGTTGTAGGAGAGAAAACTTAATAAAACTCCCTCGTATGTATTGGAGGATTATTATTCTCATTGCAAGAGAGGAAGAAGAGCATACAAGAATAGAGAAGGACATAGATTGTAGAATTTGTATGAGTGGATAGTTGTTTCTATAGAAACCATGTACAAAAGAACTTGTATTAATATAAGAATGCTTTGATCCAATTTCATGGTGTTTTATAGTTACTGTATGCATCTATTGAATGGTATGTTTACAATTTATTTTCAGTCTTTGTTATGCATTTGTTTCAATGCCATTTATACATGATTTCATGTTTAATGTATGAAGTCCATGAGAAGAGTATGAGTTTCAATTGTTTCTCTTCCTGAGAATTCCTGCAAGGAGGGTAATGAAAGTTCGCAAGGAGTGTGTCGACAAGTTTTACGAGTTTTACCTCATAACAATCTTAGGAGAGATACCATTGATCTTATATTTGCAGAAGTGTAGGTATAGCACTAAGTCGTGCAAGGTTTGTGCAGGATGAGAAGAGTCTTAGAATTTTCGAACCCAAGTGAGTGGTTGAAGAACTTAAGTCGCAAAGAGTGCACATATTTCGAGTTGTTGAATAACCAGAGGTTATTGTGGAAGCCACAAAGAGTGAGTGCAATATTCCTTAGAATCCAGGAGTTGCAGCGAGAATCCAAGCTTAGGAAGGATAGAGGCTTGGTGAAATTCAGAAAAAATATGAGGTTTGGAGTCACCTCGCGGAATCAAGCTCAGAAGGGTTGATGTTGAGTTCTTTGGTTGGGAGTCATTGTGAACTTGAATGGATGGTTGGAATTCCATAAGGAAGAATACCAATTTCCCGTGGACTATTAGATCCAATAGATCTGTGGAGAGGATAAGACTGACTTTCTTTCAACACTCGCGGGCCCAGAAGAAAGGGTATTTTTCATATCTAAAGGGGAAATATTCGTTGATTTGGAGATCTGAAATATCGACATTTCAGGAGTGAGAAGAGTGTGGAGGAAGTTGTAACTTGGAGGTCATGAATCGTGAAATCTTGATGCGATCCAGATTGTTGGACCGTGGAGGAATAGGGACTGTTGATATGAGGTAACTGAGTCACAAGTTCAGATATTGGGAAAAGGGCACAAAGCTACCTCATCATTTCCCAAGACGTGAAATATCAACGCGCTCAAAGGTGGACCATAGCGTCTGACTGGAGGTCATATGGCATAAGAATAAGGGAGGAGCTAGTGATTGTTAGCCCTATTTCGAGGTTTCAAGAATCAGAGGTGTCGAGGTGACTTGAATCGGAAGTCCTGGAATTGTGAAACATGAAGCAACTTTGTTTAGTTTCGTGGGCATAGTCGGTGGTCACGTGGGTAGAGATTGTGCCTATTTCTTGCTCGCATAGGGGGGGCATTCATAAAAGGAGACTTGTGGATTTGTTTTCATGGAGGTTCCAATGAGGACCTGGAGAGCTGCTTCAGCTCAGGAATAGAGGAAGATCCATAGACCGGGAGGTCAGCAGAGACTACTGAGGTAGGGAATCTGTGTTAGCAGGCATGGCTATTGCCAAATAATTGGCAAGTAATGGCATAGGAATCAAAGCCTCTTCCAATTCCTTGACCCGGTCCTTTAGTCTGGAATTCTCGACCTCGATGCCTCCAATGGAATCATGAAGTGAATCTCTTCTCTCTATGTGAAGTTAACATATTTGGGATGGCCGCATGGTCTCAAGGTTAGCCTCTGAATGAGATTTTCCTTTCTTATTTTTTACATTTTTGTTTTCAATAATCAGTTTTTTGGATTGGATGTCAAAACAAATGCTCTAGAACATGAAGGATTCATATTCATAAAAAAATTTGGTATCATATATGTTCATTGGAAAACTATGTTGGATGGCGTCTTCGGGATGATCAAGTTAGCAGAGTACGCTATCCAGATTAGCCTCAAGTTCCATGTTCTCACTCTGAATTTTGGGCTTTTCCGCCTGTCCCACAATTTTTTTTCTCTTCTTGTCTACTGGAAGCTTGTGATAACTATCAATTTTAGAGTGAGGAGGGTCATTATCTCCTCCTCCATTTAAAGAACTCTGAGTTTCTTTGTTGTGGTAGTGGGTCGTTGGAGTGATGCTCCGAGATGTCATACTTTTGGGAGTTTTATTCCTCAATTGAACACTCTTGTCACCGAGGCCTTTTCCTTGTTGCCTATACAATTTAGTGCTTCTTTGGAGTGTGTCTAATTTTACAACAACAGAAGCATGAGTGTTGTCGCCAGTGTCTCTGTTTTTGGTCAGGTATTTTTTCAAAAAACAATTTTCGAAGACAAGTGTTTGTAAATGTTGTAGAAATTTTTTATCGGGGTCCAACCCTTTTACGATTTCATCATATCTCAAGTTCAAGTTGCTAGAATGCGCTACGAATTCCTCAATTTTGTTGGCGTTTTTCAACACGAAGTCCTCGACTTTCCAAGGAAGAGGAATGAACTGTTTTTTTCTCTTCTTTTGGAATAGATGCAACCAATAGTTGTATTGTCGTGCTACTTCTGTAACAAACATTATTTCCATAATATGACATGGAAGGAGAGTAGGTTTTTCCCAGGAGCCAAAATTCCTTATCACAGTGTAATTATCAAAATGTTCAAGTGTCCCCTTCCTGTCCAAAAAAATAGTTTCCTGTATAGATATGCGGGGAGCATCTTTTCCTAAAAACAAAAAATTGAAAACAGACACGAATCCATTAAAAACCTCATAAAAATAGTGAGAGGCCATGTACTTCCATAAGGCCTGGTACCAGAACGTTACTGGTTCAAATTCCCAGTTGACATTCTTGGACAGAGACAGTTCTGGAACCTGCCAACCCGACGATACGCAAAATAAATTCGAAGAAATGGAGAAGTATGGAAAGTGGATGGATGCACTTCAAAACGATGTGACAATAGTGCCACAGGAGACGTGAGGACCCGAAGGTCAAATTGTATGTCTCATAAGTTTTCAGTGAAAAATGCACTATATATATAAACTTTTTTTTTACTATAGACAAGTGCAAAGGTCACAGAAACAAGGGAGAGCAAGGAATGGATGGAAAGGTATGAAAATCAGTCAAACGGGATTCAAAATAGGGTTACGGGATTCAAAATAGTGTCCCACAGTCAAATTTTATGTATCGAAATATTTGACTGCAAAACGTGTAAAATGAAAGAGAGCATGATGGGGCAGTTCAACGGCTGGTTTGTATATTTGCAAAATTCCGGGAAAGTGGCTAAGTATGGAATAGGGAAACAGTCTATTAGACTCATTTTCAGAATCAAGGATTGAATATTTTGTGAATGGACCTATTAGTATCCTATAATGATAGGAAACTTGATCGTCCAGATATGATTGGTGGGTATCATAATGAAGTTCATGGTTTTCTGGTCTTGCTGTCTATTTGACATAAAACTTTCCAAGTTATTTTCATTAGGTAATAAGATGGATCACTAGATGAATTAATATTGAGTTAGAGGTCTTTAAGAAGAGCTTTGGATTTTCCTTTTCAAATAAGTGATGAGTCTGTACTTTTATTAGAAAAGCTCTAAAATTTCACTTTCGACAGCTAAGGGCATTTTTCTCAAAGTATTCTAAGCTGCCAAAAATTGTCTATTTTGGTAGCTAAAATGGTATGTGTGAGGCGTTTTAAGCTATCAAAAGCACAGATTTGGTTAACGGTCAGACTGTCTCATTGGATTTTCAAACCGCCATCGGTACACAACATTATCATCTTAAGTGCTGCCAAAATCAACTGAAATCAAATCATAATATGATCTGAGCAAGTGATTGTTTGTCTGTTATGATTATTTAATGATATCTGTTTAACCCTAATCTAGTGGATCCAATCACCATAAGCTCACATCATTTTTTCTTACCTGATCCGTCACATGGTTTTTCCGTCTTGATCGAATGATACAATCATCACTGTGATTGGATTTTCATTCTTTATCAAGGGTCTTCATTCAAACCTTTTTCCCTCATACCACGCATTTTCCTTCGTCCAAACTTCAATTCATCCCCTATCAGTGCCAGTGTATCTTCCCATGTCCTATTTTGTTGTAGTGCAGGTATTGACAACCGTTATTGCAGATGAAGAAGGGAGGAAATTTTCTCAGGAAGGAGCTCAGTGACATAAGTTATCTGGAATCTCACCCTGATATTTGCTAGATGTTCAGAGACGTTGGATACTACAGTTTCTATGAAAAGCTCCAAGGATTTCATCAAGGTGTGGCGGAAGAATTTGCATTGACCTTTGATAGAGCCAAAGCCAAAGTGGGAACAATTGAGGTACAAGTTGATGAAGAAATTGTTGCAGTAGTGAAAGAAATGCCAAGGACTGGTGAAAGATGGTTAAAGTCAACCACTATCAAAGACATTGAGTTCAGGTCTTATCTCAAACCCGAACACAAATGTATCACTTTGAAAAAGGATATCCCTAGATCCTACTTGGAAGAGAAGTGACAACATCTTCTCAAAGCCATCCAGGTATACATAACATGTGAAGGTAGACATAGCAGAGTAATGTTCTACCACTTCAAGCTCATGAATCATTTCACAGGGAGATGTCCTATGAATCTTCCATTCTACCTTCACAAAAGTTTGACAAAGATGGCACACAAGGTCCAAGCCATACCTAGTAAGGTGCAGGGTAGACTTTCCCATCGCAGTCTTATCAAACTCATAGTGTTTCAATAATTGCATAAGAGGGATAGGAGTTGGGAGTATCTTCTTTTCTGGTGTGAATTTGAACCAGAACCCCAGCCCAAGGACCAGAAAAGGACTTCACTCATTAATTTTTTAACACCACAGAGAAGTAAAAGGAAAAGGAGAGCCATTTCCCTAGTAATCGCAGAGGGCCCAACTTCTTCTTCGAAGTCCAAGAAAGCCAAGAAGATGCTTGTTTTTAGCCAAGATATAGAAGGGAAAACAAATGCCTCTGGTAAAAAAGTTTTGAATTTGCCTTATACAGATTCAAACGAGGATTTAGAGCCAGGGGAAAGAGAGGTTCCTAAACAGGTTTTTCTCAAAGAAGCACCTTTTCCATCAGATTTCCCAGACTTGGAGATTCCTGAAACATCAACCAACAGGCACAACAAGGTCAACAAACCATCAAAGATTGAAAAACTCCAAGAAGAAATAGTAGACATGAAGATTCTTTAGAGGGTCATCAAATCCCAAAACCAGACTATAAGCAATACCTCAGATGAGGTAAGGGATTGTTTTGAAATATTAGCTAAAATGCATGTAAAAGAACAGGAAAGGAACAAGAAATTGCTCAAGGAAAATCACAAATTGCTTAAAATGATTAAAGGTTTGAGGATCAAACTAAGGCTAAAAAATCCTAAGCCAAGAGCACATTCTGATTTAAGAGATCTAGTTGAAGCTACTGAGAACCTAAACGAAGACCCTAAGGAATAGATAGGTCGAATAAAATCTCTTTTTGCAGTTTTGAACAGGGGTGGAGAACTCAGATTTTTCAGCAACTTATTTATTTTCCTAAAGGCATTGTTAGCTGCTGAAAGCTATGCTTTCGATAACTATCCCTTTCCTATTTTATACATGTAAGCTACCGAAAACGTAAGGGATGAAAGAATGTTCATATTTTTCACAGAACGAAGTTTTTGATATCCAGATTTTGTGAAAGGGGTTCCAAACGAAAGATAAAGATCAAAGGGATACAGATCATCACCTTTTTCAAGTTTTGAGGCATGTATTAAGGCGAAAAGGTTAAGTGGTTTTTAAAATTTGTGGTAAATATTGTCCATTTGTCAAAGAAGGATTTCAAAGTGCCTTGTCATCTTCTGACATTTATTGAAGATATCATGAAGACCAGTAAAAGGAATGTTATTTCTCCACCTGTCAATGTAATGTCTACCTTTCGAATGGAAAAATGACTCTACTGAAACAACACTCTGGAAATAGGGAGAAATTTTTGCACATGTCTTTTCTGTTATAATCAACCCTTATGTTTAGGAGACCATCTGTCACATGTGTCGAATCATTGTAACTATTTCTATTTTTAGAAAGAAAGGGTAGGATTCGAATTTTTGAGGACTGATAGCATCATTACCTTTATATACAGATGTAAAATACATAAGGGGGGTTGGACCTGGAGGTACCAAAGATGAGTAGATAATATAGAAACATAGTTTTCTGTTTTGTCAAGATGATCAGTAGTTTGTAAGTGACTTTATGAATGAATACAAAGATATTTTTTCCAGATTCCTGTGTTGTGTTTAAGTGGTAAAGTTTTTCCCTCATGTAACTCATGATTTTCCTATTTCATATGCTTTTCTTTTTGTATTGTCTATGAGAAGGTAATGTACAAGATTTGTTCTTGACACCCTGTGCTGGCTCAATGCAATATCTATGTTTTCTTCCAAGTTTGAAGTGTAGAATTCAGCTGTACTCTGCTCTACATTTAAAATGAATTCCAATATTTTCTTCCTTTGCCATTCTATAAGCTCAAAGGATCCACTTGCATGATTATCTTGCATGGTTACATTTTGTTTTAGTTATTCATTCATCTATAATCTCAGATTGTGACTCCATTGCCCATGGTTCCTCTTCCCTCCACCTACCCAACTTAGAAACTTATCCTATTTTGCATAGCTAGCCTAATATCCTATTTCAAAAAATCTAAATTTGACAGAGAGATCCCTCTCTGAGTCTTGGAGGGCTAGATCGAAGACTCGAAGTGGTTTTGATGTTGCCTCTGTGACTGCCTCTTCAGCCTTGGGAAAATTACAGAGTGCTAACAGGACCAACCCGATGATCAACAAATGACATTCCATGATGTTTGAAATTAACAGTAGGAAGGGATAATATAACCATCCGATTTTTTTTGTTTTATACGTATTAATGGGAGATTTCGTCAAATCCTTATTTAGCATTAATGCTTGCTAATTTCATACTTAGAAATAATATCTTATATATAATTGGTAATTTGTAATTGCAAAAGGGAGTGGACAAATGAAACATTGATTAGGAATTGGATATTTCTTGAACCCGCCAACCCGACGATCCGTGAACGAAATTCAAAGAAATGGCGAAGTATGGAAAGAGGACAGACGAGATTCAAAATGGGGTGACAATATTTCCACAAAAGACGTGATGACCCAACAGTTAAATTGTATGTCTCAGAAGTTTTCAGTGCAAAATGTGTACCATGAAAGAGGGCATGATAGGTAGACTATAATACGAAAGGTGGTATGATCTGAATCCGGTTGTAAATTTGTATATTGCAGAAGTCACGGTACTATTTGCAAGTCATGGAAAAATAGAAGTCCAATCTAGATCCCACCTACTGGGAATCCATGGTCGAAAAATTGACTGGGTATGGAATGGGGAAGCGGTCAGTCGGTGTCGCGATATAAAAGAATGAGTGAAAACATGAACCCACAAGTCCACCTACCCATGTAGCTAGACATTTTCGAAAAAATGAAAAAGTGACGAGAAATATAAAGTTCAGGGAAAAGAGAAACATATATTTGGATAAGAGTAGAAGACGAAAAAGAAGGGCTAATATATTCACATCTGTAATAGGTTTCCCATTTCCTGCCAAGATATATACTTGGAAAGAAGTGTGAAGAGGGTAGGCATAGAAAACAACGACTAAGAATGTGATCCACGAGTTTACTGGGTTCTTGGTTGTATGCTTCTTCTATCAATTTGTATATCACGGAAATATGAGTGTTTTTTGCAGGACACAGAACAATAGAATTGTAATTTTTTAGCCAACCAGCCCGCAAGTCTTCCTGTCAATTTGTATAGCGCGAAACTCTTCTTGTTGTTTGTAGGACACATAACTATAGAGGACATGATTTTCCATTTAATATAACCTCTTTAATGAAAATGTAGTATGTGTCTCGTTTTAGAACTTTTCCATCTGTAAACAATCACAATATTCAGCCCGCCCGCCCTAGAGTTTGTTTGTCACTTTGTATATCACGGAACTCTGAGTGTTGTTTGGAGGAAACAGAACAATAGAAGTGCAATTTTGAGCTAGCCAGCACGCAAGTTCGCCTGTCAATTTGTATATCGCGGAACTTTGGGTGCTACTTGTAGGAAACAGAACAATAGAGGCCCAATTTTGAGCCCGCCATCCTGAGAATCCGCGATCCAAAAAGTGGCTAAGTATGGAATGATGGATATGTACATGAGGGAACCCTTGTCAGCCTATTTTGAAACCCGTGGCGAAGGTCCGGGTGCTATTTGTAGGCAACAGAATAATGGAAGTTCAATATAGAGCTTGGGTGTCTAAGAATTCACAATCTGAAAAGTGCCTAGGCATCGAATGGCTACTGGTTGGTCAGAGTCACATTTTCAAAAAAATGACTAAGTAAAGAGAAAGAGAGAGTAGATGGGAAAAATAAACAACAATTCGGTCAAGTATAGAAGAGGGAAAAGAAGGTCCAATATATTCAAATATGCAATAGATATTCCATTTCCTGGAAAGATATTTTCTATGTGTTGTTGGATAAGTTGTATACATATTGAATATACTTGGAAATAAATATGAGGGTAGCAGGCACAGAAAACAACATCTAGAAATTTGAAATTTCCTGAACCCGCAAACAAGATGATCTGACAAAGAGATGTCAAGAAATTTTCAAGTGTCAAAAATGGTCGGACAAGCTTCAAAATAGGGTGATGGATTCCTGAGGAGCCATAAGGCCCCGAGTGTCAAATTGTATATATCGAAACATTTTGGTGCAAAATGTGTAACACGGAGGGGGGAATGATGTTGGAGTCTAGAAGTAAATCTTCATATCGAAGAAGACAAATTGCTATTTGCAGGTCATAAAACAATGGAAAGTGAAATTTAGACAAACGGGAAGTGCTCAGTCGAAACTCGTGAATCCACCAACCCGTGCAGAAAGGCATTTTCGGAAAAAAACAATAAGTAACTAGAAAGAGAAACTATAGGGGATAAAAGAGTGTGAAAATAGAAAGGAGAAGGTAAAGTCTTGTAAGCGCGAATTGGTTTCAAACAAGTCCCATCGTTGCAAAACCATCATTTTTTAGTAATTGTCAACAAATGCTTTGCTGAAGATTATATTTTATTGCAAGTTGTGGGTGTAAGTGTGTTGTTTATACATTCTTCCATGACTGCAAAATATTAACTTAAGTATTAAACTTCTTGCATTATGGGTTGTTAACATTAAAGATTAATAATTGCATGTCTAGAAATAAGAATGATGATCTTGCTACAACATTGTGATTTGGTATTGCTATGTTCTATCTACATTGAAACTGTGTGTAATTCACTTTTTGTTTGCATAAAATCTTGATGGATCGACACAGTACATTGTCATATAATTGTTAGATGCTCCATTTTAGAACAAATTACCTAAGAAAACACAATATGAAATAACTACGAGACTACCGAACCATGCCAATGAGAAGAGGTGTTAAATCCATAAAAGAAGCAACAACCAAGACTCCAAGGAAACATTTTTTAATAACAAATCCATTAAAAACAAAAAGAACACTAAGCATTGTACATCTATCCTTAGCAATTGGACCTAGTTCTTTGGGCCATAACATTGAACGTATGTGTCACAAATAGAGGCATGGGATCCGCAAGATGTTGGAACCATCGAGATGTTCTTCAACATGCATACAAAACTGATTACCATGCCTTTTTTTTTAGGAAATCCTTGAAGTTTTCTCCTCGATGGATCATCTTGTGGTAAAATTGATAGTTCTCATAAGCTTCACGTGAGGAAGAAGAAGAAAATTGTTGTAGGGAAAATGGAATAGCCCTTAATTTGAAGTTAGGACACACCAAAAAACCATCTCTCCATAGTCGGAAACTTCAGGGACACAGGTTGCACATGCAATTCCAGAGGCCCAAATTAGTCCATTCTAGGTGGAAGGAGATGACTAGTAGAAATATACCTTGCACCAGTGGGAGTTCTGGTCCTCATTCCCTAAGATGTTAATTGTATATCTAGAGAACATGACAGTAGTCCCGCAATTGAATAGTTTTTTGGCTTGAAATATATCTCTGGGAGAATCAACATATCATTTACTTATAGTGAAATTCTTCCACCCAGAATAGACAAATTTGGACCTCTGTAATTCCTACTTTCAAGCTGCAAAGCGGCTATTGCATTCAGCGTCGGTTTATTTTCTGAAACTGCTTATTTTGGTGTTGTAAGGACCGCCATCACTAAGCTGGGAAGTTCCATCCGTTATGGTTGATTTTAATTTGGGTGCAGGAGTGGTAACATCCTCTGCATTGCCATCATCCATTTCTGTATCATCATCCATCAGATCATCTTCTTTCGGCTCAGAATCAATGGCATCAACCTTTGCGCCATCCATCAATGCAACTGGGTAGGTTCTCTGAGTAGGTAGGGTTTCCTTCAAATTCTTTGGCTTGAAATATATCTCTCAGTGTACCAAGGGACCATCTCCTTTTTTTCAACTGGGCGGAGGGAGATGAGTAGTAAGAATATGCCCTGGAATATTGGAACCTCTGGCCATCATGCCCGCTAGTGTTTACTGTATATGGACAGAACTACTGCCACAAGTTAACGAGAATTTATGTTTTCTCCAGAAGATGTTTGAAATGAAAATTGGGGAGGGATAATATAACCCTATACAAATCCTGGTTCAATGCATATCAATGGAACATCTCCTTGATCCTTTCGTTGATCAGTGACAATCTGCAGGGTTCGTGCGTAATGAGTTGTTACCATTAAATCTCACTAATTGAATATTTATAAAAAAGTGTGAAGGTGGCGGTGATGACGAAGAGATATTAATAATTAGAGATTTATTAAAGGTGCCAACCGACTGACGCATGAATGGATTGCATCATGTTTGAAATGAATACTTGTAAATGATAACCCTCTTCTCTGCAAATCTTGGTTTAATTCGTAGTAATGACAAATCTTCTAGAGCCTTCCAGAAATTAATGAAAATATTAAAGGTCTTTGCATGATGAAATACTAGCATTAAATATTAATAATTTCATATATGGAAATAACTACGAAGGTAGTGGTGATGGTAAAGAGTGACCAAGCATTGTGCATTTCGTTCACCCGCCAACCCACGAAATAGATTCCAAGAAATGCCCACGTATGGAAAGTGGTCGGGTGGGTTACATAAAAAAGGGTCACAAGATATACCCACGAGATGTGAGGGGTCGATGGTCAAATTTTATCTCAGTGATAGATTTCGACTGTCAATTTGTATATCGCAGAATTTCGGGTGTTGTTTGTGCGTAGGGGAATAGTGGAAGCGCAATGTCGAGAGGGTAGTTTGTATATTGTAGAACTTTTGGTGTTGTATATAAAATCATGAGACATTAGAAAAAAGGACCAAGTAAACAGAAAGTGAAATCATACGAGATGAAGGGGAATTTGTTTTCTAATTTCTAAATCATGAAAGTCTGGGTGCTATTTGTAGGCGACGGAACAATGGAAACACAATGTTGAACCCACCTATGTGGGAACCCACGATTCAACAAGTTTTTTCAATATGAAATGGGGAAGCAGTCAGTCAGGCTGGTGATATAAAAGTAACAATGGAAATATGAAGACATGAATCCGCAAAATCCCACACCTAGACATTTTCTGAAAAACGAGCAAGTAAATAAAGGGAAAGCAGAGGGCAAAAGAGAAAGCGGATGGCAATTTTTGGAAGCGGGAATTGTGGTAAGAAAGCACCATTGATGGTATTAACAGTAACTATGAAGTGCATTAAACATGTTAACAGGTTATTCAATCAAGGAATAGATACAACGTGCGATGTTTATAGTTTCCAGGATCTGTTTGTATAAGAGAAGTGTCGAAAAGTTACAAGAAAATCAATTTTTGGATGTTTAAGAAGAGTTTTTGTACTTTTGGCTTCACCGCAAGTATAACAACGATGAATTTTAATTTTAATTTCCTCTCATTCATATGATTGTTCCATTAGACTTTGCATAGTATATATTCTTTTATTTCAATTTGTTTTATAATTTGTAGATTGCGGAAGTCTGAGTGTTGTTTGTAGGCAGCGAAACAATGAAAACACAGTGTTGAAACCACCTATCTGGTAACCCTCCTATTCGGAAACATGGGAGCCAAAAATGTTTTACAATATGAAACGGGGAAGCGGTCAGTCGGGCTGATGATATAAAAGTAAGTGAAATACGAAGACGTGAATCTGCCAACTTCCGCACCTAGAGATTTTTCGAAAAACAAGTAATACATACTAAATATGTAATTTTTTAAAGTATGGACATGATATTTTATAGAGCATGTATGAATACCTCATTCCATACTTAGCCACTTTTTGGATCACGGGTTCTCGGGCTGGCAGGCTAAAAATTGGGCCTCTATTGTTCTGTGTCCTACAAATTGCACCCAAAGTTCCGCGATATACAAATTGACAGGCGAACTTGCGGGATGGTTGGCTCAACATTGCATTTCTATTGTTATGTGTTCTCCAAACAACACTTAGAATTCTACAATATAAAAATTAACAGACAGACTCCAGGGCCGACGGGATCAATATTGCGATTGTTTACGGATGGTGATCCCTATCAACTATATAACATTATCTAAAAACATTGTTTTCAATACTAAGTTATTAATATTAAATATTGATACTGTACAATTTAATTACATAAAATTATTAAAGGATGTTAAATATCTTATTAAAAAGAAAAACCTGCCTATTCAGAAATCCACGATCCAAAAAATTTGTAAAATATGAAACGGGGAAGCAGTCGGTCGGGCTGGTGATATAAAAGTAAGTGGAAATCTAAACACGTGTATCTGCCAACTTCCGCACCTAGAAAGTTTCTGAGAAATGAGTAATACATACTAAATATGTACTTTTATAAAGTATGGACATGAGATTTTATAGATCATGTATAGGTCCCTCATTCCATACTTAGCCACTTTTTGGATCGCGGGTTCTAGGGATGGCAGGCTCAAATTGGGCCTCTATTGTTCTATGTCCTAAAAATAACATCTAGAGTTCTGCAATATACAAATTGACAGGAGGACTCGCGGGCTACCTGGCTCAACATTGCACTTATATTGTTTCATGTCCTCCAAACAACACTCCGAGTTCCATGATATACAATTTGACAGACAAACTCTAGGGTTGGCGGGCTCAAGATTGTGATTGTTTATGGATGGAAATCCCTATCAACTATCTAACATTATGTAAAAACATTATTTTCAAATACTAAATTATTATATTAAATATTGATATTGTACACTTTAATTACATAAAATTATTGAAGGATGTTAAAAATATCTTATTTAAAAAAAAATGAAGTAAACAAAACAATGATTTTTAAAATTCTATCACCGCAAGTATAACAATGACCAATTTGAATTTTAAGGGCCTATTGTTGATATGATAGCACCATTGGACTTCACACAATATATATTTGTTTATTTCAAATTATTCCAGGTGATTAATTTTACCAAGTTCATTGATCAAGGAAAAGTGCTAAAACAAGCCACATACTACATTTGTGTCACAATGCTATACAAATTGACAGGCAGGCTTGTGGGCTAGCTAGTTAAAAAATTGTGATTCTATTGTTTCGTGTCCTCCAAAAAACACTCGGAGTTTTGTGATATACAAATTGACAGATGAAGCATACAACCAAGAACTAAGTAAACTCCAAATAGGTTGCAAGTAAGATCCCACGAGTTTTGATAGAGAAGCACACATCGACCTTTACATCAAATAATTTGATATATAAAGAAAACACGTTGTCGCATTGGTTTTCTCTTTTGGGTGTTACAAGTCTAGAAATGGTGACAATTTTTGAACAGGAAAACTAAAGTGAATGGTACTTTGCATTATTTTTTTATATTCTTTTTTCACTGGCATAAATCTACAAGTAGACGCATAACTTCGATGAACTATGGACCCAGAGTTTTGCAAACACACCTCTTAGTCTGTGGAACCTGTGTTATGTTTGATGTCTCGTTTGTACTTGTTGATACTTCTTGTGAACTACAAACCATGTATTGCAGATGACATCAACATATTCACCATGCCATAGATGAATAAATAGACGAGGATATCTTTTTGGTAAACATACTAGGAACAAAATGTATGAATCTTTGCCTTTGGCCTTGTCGGTTTGCTGATGTCTGGGATGACTGACTCCTCATGGTCATGTCACTAGTCCAACGTTTTTTGATGCAATCATGTGTAGATGAACATTAGAAGAACTAAACAAGCATATGCATTGTATATTGTCAGTAATAGTTCTTAATGTCACATGCAGGGTAGAAGGAGATGGAATATGAAATAGGGTGTCAAGGGATACTCAGGAAACATGAGGACCCGAGGGTCAAATTGTATGCCCCTAATTTTTTGACTGGAAAATGTGTAACAATAAATAGGGCATGATGGCAGGGCACAACGACCAATCTGTATATCGCGGACCCCTGGAATGCAGGGGAGAAATATTGAACCCCCATCTCGACACCTGCAATTGACAAAGTGGGTAAGTATGGAATAAGGTAGAAGAATGACCATAAATGTGAACTCGTGAGTCTTCCAACCTACTCACCAAGGAATTTTCGGAAACACCCCTAAGAAGAGAAATTAGAAAGAAAAAGGGATAATATAAAATGGAAAAAGTAGAAATGGGGAGGGCACAAAGGCCCATTACTGCCAAGTCATCGTTTTCTATTCTAATATTATATGCCCCCACCCACTCTGTATATTTAATTTACTATAACAGTTGGTATACCTTTTCGAAGATTGTACCATAGAACCCTTTCCTATTACACAGAACAATTCATCTTCCTATCCAACCAAACTGTTTCTTCCAAGGTAGCAACACCAAATATACAATGGACATGAAAACAAGTTAGTATGAATACATACATGTAAAATAAAGAAAAACAGTGAATTTATTTCAATGTAACAACAAACAGAGTACGATTCACATGGGAATAAGTAGGAATATACGTAGTATATACATACAAGAAAAAAAAAAGGTGCAAAGCAACAGAACAAGCACAACAAATACACAGACAGTAAATAAAACACTGAACATTGGAATATGAAATAAGAGTACAGGTATCCACCTTTGTAACTCCTTGCCTACATTCGCGCCAAATATTCCATCGTCCTCTCCAGCCATTCTGTTTGTTTAAATGTAGCAATGAAGGAAAAATACAATAGACATGAAGGAATTTAGTATGCAAGAAGACAAGTAATGAAGATAAGTTATTATGTAGGAAGGTACACAACATCTACATACAATAAAATAGGTGAACACATAGCCAGACAATAAATGAAATATAAAACAATGCAATATGAAATAACAGTACAAACATGTACCTTTCTATCTCCTCTTCCACAGTTGCAGTCAAATCTCTGTCATTTTCTCTAGCTATTCTTTTTTCTTGAATGTGGGAATGCACAAAATACAATGAACATGAATGGAAGATGGTATGCACCAGAGAACAAGTAATATGTACATACATTAAATGAGACTGAACGAATAGAATAAAATATAGGCAGAAACATGAACCTTTGATTTTCTCCATCCATGGTTGTAAATATATAATTTTTTTCCCTGGCCAAAATATATTACAAGCCACAAAATATTACCAAATTGCATGGCCATAGATAAACGATTTTGGTTTTCCGTGGAAAATTATCTAGATATGATTCCAGTCATGGAAATACATGTTCTTTATCCTCTACACAGATTGTTGTTCCCATGATACAAGATTTTGGTTTTTTGTGGCAAACTATTCAGATATGCTTCCAAACATGGAAATATAATTTTGCAGTATCTTTGTTGTACATATCATATCTCAAGTAAACGACAGATTGTATCATGGCCACACCAATCTGTGTAGAGGGTAAAGAACATGTATTGTGATATGGGCACATTCCACCATACATGGTTTATAAGTGAAACTTGCACATGTTTTATTTTAACAAAAAAACAACGGATATTGCAATTGCACATCTACTTCTTGAACTATTTTCTATGTAACTATTTTCCATCATGTCAACACTAAAGTACCAGTAAAATTTCATAGCAGAACAGATATTGACATTGCCAAAAATGGAAGATAACAAAACCGCATGTCCACTCGTGGGTGCAGAGGATGAACACCGCAAAGCGCCCAAATAATAATAATAATAATAAAATAGCTCCAACTGCCCGCACATGACCCCAACCTTGCAAAGCCGAAGTAAACAAAAGAAAACATCAAGCACCAAACCAACAAGAAAGAACGAATAGGCCCAACTACACCCCTAGGGCCCCAAATCATAAACCTGAGCCAAACAAACACAACTAACAACTGACAAACCAACGAACTAGCGAACAAGAAACAACCATCGAACCAGTAAACAACATATGTATCTCCAATGATTATGAAACTGCATTCGAAGCACAGAAGGAACTAGAAACATATGATGAGCATACCAGTAGAAATAAGAAAGCATTCTTACCTGCAAATTGCAAACACTGAACAACAAAGAAGGAATAGAAAATGGAAACTTACTCTGAAACGATGAAAGATATTAACGCAGGTCGAATTGTGAACCAAACAATAACAACAAGAAGCAACCGACGAACCAACGAATAAGTCAAATTATGAACCAAACAACAACAACAAGCAGCAGCCGACGAACCAATGAAGAAGAAGCACTCAACGAACTAGTAAACAATGTATGTAGCTTCAACAATGAGGAAATCTCAATCCAAGGCTAGAAAAAGTACGAAACATACAACGGCTATTCAACTAGTGGTGGACAACAATATTGTCCAAATTCATTGCAACATTGTATGGAAAATTTCGAGGAAAAATGTACTCCGAGAAGCGTATTTAGATAAACATTCAAGGTTGTCAGGCTGTCTAAGGGCCTCGCGATATGAAAACATTTAAGTTGGCAGGCATGTTTGAGGACCTCACATCATGTAAACATTTAAGCTATTAGGCCTATTCAAACACCTCAAAAAAAGTGTCAATACTTTTCATCACAAATACAAAGGAGTAATAATAATAATAGTAGCACAAATAAAAAAATAAATCACAATACAAGGTTATCAACTTTGGAATTATCGATCACTATAAACCTTGGATATCTAAACATTTCAATATGAATAGTACAAATAAAAAAAGTACCGTACATGATAAAACTTTGGATATGGCAACATAAAATTCATTGGGAATAGCGAAGCTGACAATAAGACCTCAAATCTATCATCCAATCAGAACATAACATATATAGTTTTTTTTATTATATAAAAAATAATGTGTTTAGTTCTCTATGTCGAACATTAAAAAGTATGCAAAAAATTGTAGTCAAACGACAAACTAATATAAAGTCAATGAATTAACGATCGTTGTAGTCCCTCTACACCTTCAATAGGGACTAATAACAACTAGTTAGTAAGGAAGGTTTGAGAGACATTTCCATGCCATTAATATCGGGGTTTTAAGAGTAATTATATAAAAAATATTATTTATAATTATTTGAAAAGTATAATGTATATTTACTGGTATTGTTCAATGAATGTAAAGTTAATAAAATTTAGTCCTCGAGGTGTAGGACAATCGGTGATGGAGTGTGTTGTTAAGGGGCTCCGTGTTGCTAAAGTCATCGGTTCAAAACCCGCGGGGACAAAAAATCCAGCCATGTTAAGGGTTGATGTGGCTCAGGCCAGGTGCGATCCCTCGGTGATTTTGATGGCTTAGATGCCCCTTAGTCGCGGTGTCTTAGCCACAGGTTAGTCCCACATGTCACAGACAAACTAACAAACAAAACAAAAAAAGTTAATAAAATTTAATTAGTAACTGAATATATAAAAGTTTGTTAATTAATAATTGAATATGTGAATCATATATATAATTTTTTTTTCAATAATATAGTAAATATATTTTTGGGATNATATTAATAAACATTTTAATTTTACTAAATATTAAAGAATATCTCCAAGAACATTTTTCTTGATACTCTCTCCTAATACAAATTCTCAATTAATTTTTTTATTTTATTTTCAATATATATATATATATATATATATGATAAATATTTATAATTTTATATTAAATTTCTAATATATATTTTTAATATTTATTATTTCTAATTTTTAACATGACATAATTATTATAAAAATTAAACAAATTAATGTAAATTGTCTTTTTTCATCTATATTTTAATTTGATTGAATTAAATTTTATATATATAATTCTAAAACATAAATCTCTATATATTATAAATATAACCTTTTTTAAAATTAAATTAAATACCAATATAATTATACTTAAATAATAAACATCAAATTTATTTTATAAAATTTCAATACCAATATAAATAATAAATCTCATAATGAGATATAAATGATGTCAAAACCATTTTTAAAAAAACATTATACAACTCGATAAAATAATAAACCTCATCATGAGGTATAAATGATGTCAAAACCATTTTTAAAAAACAATAGACAACTCGATAAAATCACTCGTATCTTAAACATCATGTCTCCTAATTGTCTCCGTCCATATACTCAATCATGTAAAAGCACTCACATATTAAACATCACATCCCTTCATTCATTTTTTTTTCCATGCATACAAAAGGATTAATCATTAAAGTAGTATAATAGTTTTACTCCATAATTAAAGGTGTGAGCATAAACGACCAATTGTCCACTTCAACTCTCAATAACAAAGTGAGCCCTTCATTGTCTATATTAATATGTGACGCAACTATATATTAAATGCATGTATTTTTCATACAAACCCCACCCCCACATCTTATTATTCATGATGAAAATTGTAGTTGGTTGATTATGTAACATTTAATTAGTAATTTTGAATTTAATTTAATTTAGTTAGTTTAGTTGGTTGAAAATAATGATTATTATCTACAACACATAGTTTCAATTCATGTAAATGATATATTAAATTCATAATAAATTTTGTTATGATTTTGGTTTATTAGTTGATTATGTTAATATATGATTAGTATAATTTTTTTAGTTTTAAATTTATAGAGATTAAATATGCTCATTACTAATTATTATTTACTAATTTAGATTGATTTATTATTGATATTAAAAAAACAACACCATTTAAAATAAGAGATAGAATTCCACACTATATATTATGTTTTTGTGTTATTTACCTTTTCTTTTATATGAAAGAAAATGAAAAATTCTTAATCAATGAGAAGCCATGTTAAATCTTACTTTAAAAATTTTCAACATAAATATTATCCCCACAAATGAGATCATGTGCTTTATAGTAACATGTAGCTTTAATCTTAGACATGAAAACACATATTAGGGTAAGTCTCTTCTTTGGCAAAACCTATCATACCATCTAGACTGCACTTAAGAAGAAGACTTTAACTCGTATCAAATGTCTTTAGATCTTGGATAATTAACCTTTTTTTTTTAAATGGGTTTGAAGTTGAAAGTTAATATCATTGTGATCATTAAAAAAGTTATCTTCAATAAAATCACATATATTTTTAATAACAGTTATCTTCGATAAAATCATATATATTTTTAATAACATGTAACTTGATTATACATAAAACCGGATATTACTCTGAATTACACATATAATCTTTTATATAAAATTTTAAATATGAAAATTAGTTTAATATTTTAAACAAAATTTACCTTCAATTTAAAAATAGGGGTCAAATTCTCTGCTTGAAATATTATTCATCCGTATGATTCTGAACTGTAAAACTTCCACATTTCCGGACTCGAAAAAAAGTCGACCAGTATGTGCAATGGTAATGACAAATACGATCGGCGGGGGGTTAAGGGATTAAGTCACGCTCTTTCAAATAAATGTAGTTTAAACCTAACATATTGACAAAAAGAAAACGAAAAGTATGTATTCGCATTCGCGACGAAGGTTGATTGGTGAGAACTAAGGAACGAAATGACATCAATCTGGTTCCAGCGATTTACATCCAAACAAAGTGTTCGAAACTCGTATAAAATTTGCCTCTTCCTCAATATTTTAAACGCCCAAATAAAAAGCATTGACGCCGACATCTCTGAAGTCGTTGATGGTATGTTTGTCTTGAATTTTTTTAGAAGCAATGGGCGTGGATGTTTCCAGAGTCTACCTATTGTATTTAAAATAAAATAAGAGAAAGCTGTTCAATGCTTTAGGATATGCTGCTGGAATATGCCCAAATTCTTTCTCTTAGCAGGTGAGATGCCGTGGAATATGCCCAAATTCTTTCTCTTAGCAGGTGAGATGCCGTCTCGCTGGCAATCCAAAAGACAAACGAGATATCCAATTGTAATTAAGTTTGAGAGATTTTTATTTTTCATGCTTTATTCCTCGATGCTAATTGTCTGGAGTTGGAGTTGTAATTAAAACACTTGTGACGTCGTCAATGTTCTGATAGTCTTGTAGGAAATAAACTAGCACAGCCGCTAACTCGCAGTTGAGAATGCCAAAAAGTATCGGTTGAGAACGCCAAAAGATATCCACTCTCGAAAATGAAACGCTCCATGCTAATGCAAGCGGTGGGTCGGCGTAACTTTCGGCGTAATTACATTATAAAGTATATCCTAGTTTTAATTGATGTATTTGGATAAATGTAAAATTATATGCTTTTGTCATTAACGTCACGCTAGATGCTTTAGCATATGCTGCAGGGATATGCCGAAGTCCATTGACTACTTAACCGCATCTTCGGAGGAGAAATGTGGCAGCTCATGGGTTGGGTTACTGTGATCCTTCCCATGAAGCCCAAACACATGCAGGGTAAAGCGCTGCCTGGAGGGCTAAACGTCCATCGTCTCACCTCATCCGTTTCTGCAATCTAAACTGGTATTTCTCTACTCCTCTTCTAGACATGTGTCACATGAGTTAAAGCCGTTTTCTTTTCAGAGTTCGTTAGGGTTTTCGACCGTTAAAATTCGCTTGACATGAGTTAAAGCCTTTTTCTTTTCAGAGTTTGTTAGGGTTTTCGACTGTTAAAATTCGCTTGATCTGTATTTGTATTTCTGTATTAATTCCTCTCCCCTTTCTCCTTTTTACCGAAATACGTCAGTTTCGTTCATGTGTTCGTTATGATTTTCCAAGTTTAGGTTTGTTCTATGTGTTCGTATACATCTGGATTAATATGAATATGGTATTCGTATGAACAGTTTGAAGAAAGTCGACAAGTCGACAATTGGAAGATGGAGTTACCTTAGACCCGGAGCTACTCAGGCAGTAGTTTTGCTGGCACTTATGGAGAGCCAGACTTAACTCTGTCTCTTGTTTTCGAATCTCAGGATGGCAGATTACAATGTGGCAACTCAACTCACTTTGGCAAATTCCAAGACTGAATATATGGAAATTATGTTGTTAGTTTCATGATTACCGCGCGCAGGCGTTTATGTAACACCGGACTTAAACTCTAGCTGTTGGTTCCGAATGAGGATGGCAAATTACAATGTGGCAACTCAACTCACTTTGGCAAATTCCAAGACTGAATATATGGAAGTTATATTGCTGATTTCATGATTACCGTCTTCTATAACTCAACTGTGCATGTACGTGTTAGCGTATTGTAATCAGGTCTGGAATTTGATGTGAAAGAGTATTCGTATTTGACAGGTAAATTCGAAATCTACACTTAAAAGTTATTGGCATCACAATTTTCAAACTTTCAAATTTGCCCTTAGCTAATTATGATACCATCATAAATTCTAATAAGTTCTAATAATTAGAAATCAATTACAGAGCCTTTCAAGACAAAAGTTTTACGTGGTAAAAGCCTGATATTTTTTTAAGGAAACATTCAAGCGATGAAGTGTCTTGTTTTTTCATTATACTAACCATTATTGTTACATCCATATCATTACAAGCCACCATCATTTACATCCATATATTTACTACAATTAAATTTAGTTTTTACAATAGTTTTTTTTAATTGTTGTCATAATTCCAACAATCTTCACCTTAATAATAATTTACTTGATACCTTTTCCAAGTTCATTTATAACATCACAATTTTATTGAGTGTGGACTTTCTAAAGACCTACTCCATCTCCATCAAGAATTTATCTAACAAAATGGTACATTTAACCGTAATATGTTTAGTCTTACTATGAAAAGTTGGATTATCTTGTACTTTTCCATACTCACCCAATAGACTGGTTAACCAAATTGCTTCCTTGCATGCATGTGACACTATATATTTTTCCTCGATGGTGGATAAAGCCACTGTGTTTTGAAACTTTGACATCCAACAAATAGGTCCTCCTACAAGAGTAAATACATAACCTCAAATAGATCACCTTTTGTCTAAATCACCCACAAAATAAGAATATACATAACCATAGAACGAATCATTACAACCACTATAAGTGATACAATAGGAGCTTGTGCCTCTAAGATACTGGATTTTTCATGTATCTACTGACAACACCAAGTGTAATACAGTTGACTTAGATTGATGGATAGTTGGTATGGATTGTTGGTTTTCATTAATGTCAACCATTGGAGAGTGATATTGTAGATCGATGACAGCCCTTAGTGATTGATGTCAACCGTTGGAGAAAGTCGGGTAGCACAAAGGTTTGAGTAACGGACCCAAGGTTGTTTCATCTATAATGGTATGCATTTTAATATATTTGAAGGTAATACTATTCTATATGGATAGTACATTTCATTCCATTTCTGGTGGTATGTGGAATGTTACATAACTCCTCATGGTTAGAGAGTTATGGCCATGTGAAGTTGGAGAACCCAGGTTTGGGTAATGGACCCAAGTTTGTTTGATGGATAACGGTATGAGTTTTGATATATTTGTAGGTAATACTATTCTATATGGAGAGCACATGTAATTTCATTTCCATTGGTATGTGGAACATCACATAACTGCTCACAGTTAGAGAGTTATGGCCATGTGAAGTTGGAGAACCCTCATGAGTCATCTAGAAGCCTCAAAAGGTCAAAGTAGTCAAAGTGGTTAAAGAGATTTTTATAAGGTAAATAATAAAGTGAAGTGATGAGTTTACTATAATTCAAAGTGAATACAAAATAAATTATTTAAATAATAAAGTTAATGGAGAAATTACTAAGCTGATAAGTGGTTAGAAGTGGGTTAGCCGTAAAATAAGGAAAGTTATTTAAGATGGTTAGAAGGTAACCTCTTGAGGTAAAGTGAAGTGATGAGTGTACTATCAGTCAAAGTGGATACAAAATAAATTATTTAAATAATAAAGTTAATGGATAAATTATTAATTGGATAAGTTGTTAGAAGTTGGTTAACCCTAAAATAAAGAAAGTGGATTAAGATGGTTAAAATGTAACCCCTTGAGGAAGCTACATGAAAGTATAAATAAGAGGCAAGACTCTCTCATTTCACATCACACTTCAGCATATTGAATATCTACAGTTGACTGAGGTAACCAAAGGATATCTAAGCTAAATTTCAGAGATAAGGTGAAGTAAAGAAGGTCGAAATTCAAGAGAGGATAAATTCTTTTGATGATGCTTTCTAAGGTATGTTATTTACAGGTCATCTCACAATTTTAACAATAAAATTGTTTCTAGAATGATTCGGACAGTGAAATTGATATGTCATTGAGAAAACATATCCAAGTAGCTGTGGTATGAATTTGATCTTGTGTACCATTGTAGTTTTGGAGTTACACTCCGTGGAAAATATGGTTTGTGGCGAGTCCTGAAACTAGTCTAAAACAAGTGTTTCGAGTAAAAACGTCATAAATTATTCATAACATATCCAAATCAAGTAAGACCAAAAGTTTTGGTTAGCGTACATTATGTAGTATTATGTGTAAAATTTTTAGATCCATACAAAAAATATTATGTGTGGGGCACACTCTACAAGTTTGCTCTCTAGAATAAGCCAGAATTCAACAAGGTATGTCATTTTTTATATAACTCATTTTCTAAGAGGTTCCAAGTAGTGACACCTGGAGGAATTTCATAAAACACACTGAAGAACATTGTGTACTATATTAAGATCTTTATTCATTACAATTACATAGTTATGATTATTTCAAATTAGGGTTGTTGACTAATCCAAAACTAGTCATTTGAGACTAAAGAAAAATTTGATGAAAATGTTAGTCTCTTGTTGTTAAAGTTAAGGAAGGTTTGCAGATATGTGATCATATACACCAGGTATATTACAGAGTTACAAATCATATTTGGATGATGAAATTGATGAGGGATTTTGGTTGAGGTACATGT
>SNQJ01S0080097.1:2676-25762 GCA_010110895.2 Picea sitchensis | reverse complement strand
GTATTTAAGGGTTGATTTGATGATTTTGTTTGTAGTAACGATGATTTTGATTACTACTTTAAAAAAATGTCGTTTTAATACCCCAAATTTAAAATGGGTGCTACTGGTAGAAATACATTTCAATTTGATGGTTGATTTTGAGGTTTTGGTTTTAATGGTACCAACTGCTAAAAATACAATTTAAAAATATCTATAAATTTAACACTCTGAAAAAATAAAATAAAAAATTGTAACATCATTTTCTTATTTAGGTGTCGATTTGAAGGTTTTTCTGAGCTATTGTATGAGTTTTGAAGGCCATGTTTGAAAAATGTTTTAATTTTGACCTCATTTGAAAAAATAGTGCTACCGGTAGCACCACTTTTTGATTTGGGGGTTGATTTTCATGTTTTTTTTCGAAAAATATGGGTTTTTTGGGCCAGAGTTCTCTTTTTGAGGTCACAGTTCTCATTAAGTTGGTAACTATGTTGGAGGGGGTGCTACCAGTAGCACCATTTTTAAAAACGAGGTAAAAAACTTGACCCCCCAAAAAACGAGCACTTTGTAGAGTTGTCATTAAGTTGGTAACTATGTTGATGATGAATCTACCTGTTATCACTCCAAGAAATCACTTTCTGGCTGTATAAGGGTGTAATCTTGGTAACTTTAAAATATCAATAATGTGGAGGAAAAGAGGATCAAATTGGATGACATTATAAACTAGATCCATTCAGAAATACATCAGTCACTTGAAAGACCAAGGCTTTCAACTATGCAACTTATAAGGTTTAAATCAATGTGTGGAAACATGCAGAAGACCTATTATACCAATAGAAATACCTATACAATAGTATATGTGAATGGCTAGTAGTGATAGGTAAAATACTCATTAGACCAACAAACGCATATATAAGATTGCATATAATATCTAGTCAGATCTAATAGGTAAATACTTGTAGATTTAGCTTATGAATGCATCAATAGGATAACAACTATCTGGCATTAAAAAAAACATCAGAAGAAAAGTATAAATTCTAAGATACCAATGAAAAGATGGGATGACAGCCTTTTGGCATTGAGTATACATAAACTTAGAAAGAAAAAGAGATGAAAAACTAAGTAAACATAGTGAAAGAAGCTCGATGTCAAGATATATTAATGGACATCTCTAAAGGATGACAAATACAAGCCTTCAAGAAAAGAACCACAGTCCTTAGACTGTCCCCCATTTATCATCTATAGAATCACAGGCTTTATAGACTTTACAAATTAGTTCAGGATCCTATAAAATTGGAGATTACATCCCTTTAATAGAGAAAAATCAAATAATATGATATATAGGATCTAATCCTAAAATGAGGGTAAAACCTTTATCAGGTCATCTTCTGCAAACTTCGATAGCTCCAACAGGTCTTTATAAGGTGATGTATCAAGTCGAAATGTCACTTGGTCAAAAAGATAGTTTTAGCCAAAAATAGGCAACATATTTGGTTTTTTCCTCCTCCATGATGCCTCAAAAACTGGAATAGAAAGGTTATTTGGATTCCTTTAATTATTATCTTGGAACAGAAACCCCCTTTGTGCTATTTGGAATGAAAAAACAGAGATCTGTGAAAAAAGAAGCTTGATCTTCTAGTCCCTGCACTTTCATTAGCCTACGTTCTTGAAACAGAGTAGGATAAGTTGTCGAAAGTCTAGGGATTCGACAACTAACAGTACCTTTGTGAACCCTGATAATCTGCCAAAAATCCTGGAAATATTCCTCACAAATATTCACCTATATCTCTCAAATAAAAACATATTTTGGAAAACTGAGAGAGTTTTTTGAATATTTGTTTGTTGTGACGAAAAACCTCTCTCAGTTATTTGAGATTCGTTTTCATTTGTCTGGGATCTTCATTTCGAAAACATGTGTCAAACAGGGAAATTCTAAGATCCGGAAATTAGGGCTTAGATATGAATTTGATTCTCCCAATCTATGACACATGTAGGAAAATTGAAAGAGGTTATTGTTCTTTGAGGTGTTAGTAGCAAAAGCCTCGAACGGTTTCTCAAAATGATTCTCTAGTTTCTTAGAATCATCATTTGAAAATGATGACTCAACACAGTAAAAACAGACTCTTCTACACTTTCGACAGTTCATTTGTCCTTGAAAATCTGATTTAGCCAAAACCCTGACTTTCAGCAGTTCACAACACTGTAAAATTACCAATTAACTGTCAAAAGCTAAAATTTACTTTTGGTCTATTTTATGAGGTGAAATCCTCATTTTATTGAATTGATATGATTATAACCCTTTCTCAAAGACTTCATGACTTTCAAACCTAAAAATAAATCTTCTACCTAAAGCTCCTCTTATCATGTGATTTGGAAATAATTTTCAAGTCATTTTTTATCGCTAACATCTGGCTCCAACTGGGATGGATACTTCCCTGCGAGGTTTCCAAGAACCATATATCTAATGACCTTCCTGGATAATAAAAACTAAACTTAATGCCTAGTATTCCATTGGGCATGGAGTCATCCACTCACCTCTTTCTGAAAATATTTGATGACCTGTATAGATGATGTTTGTAAATATTCAAGACTTCCTTTATTCACACAAA
This sequence comes from Picea sitchensis, assembly GCA_010110895.2. Classification (NCBI taxonomy): domain Eukaryota; kingdom Viridiplantae; phylum Streptophyta; class Pinopsida; order Pinales; family Pinaceae; genus Picea; species Picea sitchensis. The sequence continues at coordinate 23,177 of SNQJ01S0080097.1, read as the reverse complement.
ATAACTCATACATCTACTGCAAAATGGTGAAAATAAATGCTCTGGAAACGAGCTTATTTCTTACCCTACTCTACTCTAACAAGTTCTACAATTGGTTAATTGAACGTTGTTTTACATAGCAGCCATCCAAGCATCTTTAATACTGAAATATTCTCATATTTCTAACTGATGAATAGCTGATATTTGAAATGTAACAATAGTGATAAAAGGTCATTTACAAAACCAAACTCAACAGGAAACATGTGCAAGCAAAGAAGTCTGAAACTTTAAATTTTTCTAAAATGTATGATTCGATGAACGTTGCCACTGAATCTTTGAAATAGAGATAAAAAACATACTGATATTCGAGAAAAAATTGTATATCTATGGCAGCCTCTTGTTGAGCCATGACTGTTTTTCTGCTAGAAAACTGAGAACTTTCTAATTCTTTTGTAATCGGATCTTGATCATCGCTAGTAACAGTCATTTCTTCATAATGATGCTTATTAGATAATGAAAAAATAGAGTTTAAATCATATCTATAGTGGTTAGCTAGAAAAATGTAGTTACCTATGCAATCATCAGTTGCCATAGATTCATTCTAGTTTACAAATTGATCTTGAACTTTAGACTCGTACCTGTCTCTAGAGTACTCATCAAATATTGAACAATTCTGACCAAAATCTGAAATGAGCTCACTTGCTTGTTGTTTTTCTAAATCTGCCTCATGGTCATTACCATATTGCTCTAAATATGAAGTATACTGACATTCTATTTGCTCATGTGCATGCATCTTTTCAAAACAATTTCGATCACAGGTCCTCCTAGAAGCACATATATTCTCCTCCACTCCTTAAGCATCTTCAAATAGACACCTTAGGGGCAAAGAAGTCCTTTCTAACAGGAGGAGGGAAAGCTCTAAATGAAGACCCATAACATAATGTATCATGGAAATAGTCTCTGTAGGCCAGATCTGCAAAGGCATATCATGATAAATGTTCTAGAACCTTCGATTGAAGGAAAGCAAAGCTTTATCCTCCTCTCTTTTCAAAGCATAGAAATCAGTGAGATACAAATCAAAAGATTTGTTCTCACCCCAATACTTCAAAAAAACATTTGACAGCTTGATCCAAGAACCAATGGAATCATCTCTTAGACCCTTAAACCAAATAGAAACATCTTTTAACAAAGACTTAGAAAACATCCTCATGATCACATCAGCATGAACAATCTCGAATCGATCTACAAAATTTTCAAAGGATTCCAAGTGCCTTTCAGCTGAAACTTGGTTCTCTCCAGAAAACCGGGGAAGATATTCAAGGGAGTCAAGAGGATAAGGGTTAAGGTGACATGGCATACTTAAAGGCTTGAACATCTTCATATTGATTTTAGATAAGAAAGCAGTGGGATGCTCATAAGGTGTAACAAGATGATTGGAAGGCTCAATGGTCACTGAAATCTGAGAAGGTTTTGAATCAGTTTTGATCTCCTCGAGGTTATATGGTTGATCAGTTTCAGGAGAGATTTGAATGCAAAGCTCATCTTTATGAACAGGATGAGTTAAATAAATAGGATCAACATCAACAACATAAGGAGGATGCAAGATTTCCTGTTCTAAAAATGGATATATAAAAGAAGGATGATGATGATCCGAATATACAAAACAAAATATGATTCTCTTGACATGTGAAGGGAAAAGCATGATGGAGTTGATAAAGAATAACAAATGCTCATATAGAATACTAATGAACTTATACATGGATTTATAATTAATCCCCTTCATCTTTCTGTCAACGAGATCCTCGCCAATGGAGTCTTTAATTGTGGAGTCACCACGCAGATGATTACAGTCAATTATTTTTCCTTCCTTTGGTTTCCATCAAAAGTCGGATCTATGTCATTCTCCCAGGGAAAATAGCTTCACTTACGTTCCCTGGAAACGACGCCATTTTGTTATCACTCCTTGACTATAGAAGGGTGTAAGCTTGGTAACTTTAAAAGATCAATAATGTGGAGGAAAAGCAGGTCAGATCGGATGACATTATAAACTTAGATCCATGTAGAAATACATTAGTCACTTGAAATACCAAGGCTTTAAACTATGCAACTTAGAAGGTTTAAATCAATGTGTGGAAACATCGAGAATACCTATTAGGCCAACAAAAATGCCTATACAATAGTATATGTGAATGGCCAGTAGTGATAGGTAAAATACTCATTACACCAGCAGAAACATATATAAGATTGCATATAATATCTGGTCATATCTAATAGGTAAATACTTGCAGCTTTAGCTTATGAAAGCACCAATAGGATAACAGCTATATGGCAATAAAACAAACATCAGAAGTAGAGTATAAAGTCTAATATACCAACGAAGAGATGGGATGATAGCCTTCTTTCATTGAGTATACATAAACTTAGAAAGAAAAAGAGATGAAAAACTAAGTAAACATAGTGAAAGAAGCTCGATGTCAAGATATATTAATGGACATATCTAAAGGATGAAAAATACAAGACTTCAAGAAAAGAACCACAGTCCTCAGACTGTCCCCCATTTATTATCTATAGAATCACAGGCTTTATAGCCTTTAGAAATTAGTTCAGGATCCTATAAAATTGGATCTTACATCCCTTTAATAGAGAAAAATAAAATAATATGATATATAGGATCTACTCCTAAAGTGAGGGTAAAACCCTTATCAAGTCGTTTTTTGAAAACTTCAACAACTCCAACGGGTCTTCATAAGATGATGTATCAAGTCGAAATTCCACTTGGTCAAAAAGATAGTTTTAGCCAAAAATAGGCAGCATATTTTGTTTTTTCCTCCTCCCCGATGCCTCAAAAACTGGAACAGAAAGGTGATTTGGATGCCTTTAATTATTATCTTGGAATAGAACCCCCTTTGTGCCATTTGGAACGAAAAAATGGAGATATTGGAAAAAAGAAGCTCGATCTGCTATTCCCTGCTCTTTCGTCACCTTATGTGCCTGAAACAGAGTAGGATAAGTTGTTGAAAGTCCAGGGATTCGACAACTAAGAATACCTTTGTGAACCCTGATAAGCTGCTGAAAATTCTAGAAATATTCCTCACAAATATTCGCCTATATATCTCAAATAAAAACATATTTTGAAAACTAAGAGAGGTTTTTGAATATTGGTTTGTTTTTAGGAAAAACCTCTCATTTATTGGATATTCATTTTCATTTTCCCGGGATCGTCATTTCAAAAACATGTGTCAAACAGGGAAATTCTGAGATCCGAAAATTAAGTCTTAGAGATGAATTCGATCCTCCCAATATATGACACCTGTAGGAAAATTGAGAGAGTTTATTATTCTTTGAGGTTTTAGTAACAAATTCCTCTGTCCATTTCTCAAAATGATTCTCCAGTCGCTCAGAATCATCATTTGAAAATGATGACTCAACATAGTAAAAACGGACTCTTCTGCGCTTTCGACAACTCATTTTCCCTTGAAAATCTGATTTAGCTGTCGAAAGCCCCGACTTTCGATAGCTCACAACACTATAAAATTACCATTTAGCTACCAAAAGCTAAAATTTACTTTTGGTCTATTTTATGAGGTGCAATCCTCATTTTATTGAATCGATATGATTATAAGCCTTTCTCAAAGACTTTGTGACTTTCAAACCTAAAAATAAAACTTCTACCTAAAGCTCCTCTTATCATGTGATTTGGAAATGATTTCCAAATCATTTTTTATCGCTAACACTACCAATGAAGATGAACATGAATACACATCAGAGCAGGAATTGTTATGAGCCATCCGGATTACAGACTCCCAAGTAATATGAATATTAGATAGGGGGAGTCTATGCGATAGTTGTGACAGACCAAAGAACCATCCTTCGAGCAGGTTGCAGAGTTTGAGAAGACAGATTCAGAGTAGTTAGTTAGAAGAAGTATAGTTTGATAGATTAATCAAGACTTCATGATAGTATAGTGATAAATGGGTCAGCATTATGAACAGTTGCGCAAGTAGAGTCTTGGAAAATATGGATAAAGATGGATTCATAAGAACCCTTATCAGGTTTATAAATATATATGATAGTGTAAGAGAGCATGGATTCATATATTTGTTCAGAGAGTGGTTCACAGACAAAGGAACATTATTATAATGGATGATAATTACACAGGAAATGGCTCGAACAATGCTAGTGGATTCCAAATCGACGAATATTTTTTGAACACATGTAGTGCATACATCATTTCACATTCAAATAGAGTAATGATGAAAAAAAACAATGACAAAAATACCTATGAACTATGGAACGAAAGCACGTACAAGAGCCTCTACATCAAGGTAACTCAAGGTAATATTTTATTAATTGAAATTTGTGTTGATGATATTGTTTTGGAAGTACTAATGACAAGTTAAGCCAGAAACTTGCAAAGGATATGCAGAATGAATTTGAAATGTCATTACTTGGAGAAATATCTTTCTTTTTGGGTTTTCAAATATGTCAAAGAAACCAAGGAATTTTTATTTCTCAAACTAAGTATATCAGAGAAATTCTAAAGAGGTTCGGAATGGAAGATTGCAAACTAGTTACCACTCCTATGGAAACCAGTTGCAAGTTGAGGAAAGATGATGATTCAAAGTCTACAAACCAGAGGAAATACAGGTCAATGATTGGTATTTTACTATATGTAACAACATCCAGACTATATGTAATGCAGGCAGTTGGACAGGTAGCATGATTTCAAGCAACACCAAAGGAATCACATGTATTAGCAGTGAAGAGGATTTTTAGATATCTCAAAGGAACAAAAGAGTTTGGATTATGGTATCCAAAAGGAAAGGATCTATTACTTATTGCCTACATAGATGAAGATTGGGAAGGTTGCATTGATGAACATCGAAGCACCAGTGGAGCAACATTCTACTTGGGTGAGTGTTTAGTATATTCACTAAGCAAGAAACAATCATCAATATCTTTATCTACAACCGAGACATAGTATATTGCAGCCAAAACATGTTGTACACAGGTTCTATGGATGAAACAAACTTTGACAGATAAACAGGTTGAGTATGATGAGCCCATTCCAATCTATTGTGATAATACAAATTCCATCAGTATCTCAAATAACTCATTGATGCACTCCAAGATGAAGCACATTCTAATAAAGTATCACTTTCTATGGGAACAGGTTGCATAGAAGAACATTAGAGTTGAATATGTGGGAACAAAAGAACAAGTTGCATACATCTTTACAAAACTGCTTCCATGGAAAGCCCTTAAGTATCTTCGCCAGAGACTAGGAGTAATTTCTACTCCAAAATGAATTATTTTGAATGCTTATCTTATATGTCTTATATGTACACGAGGAAGAACCATAAATATGACAAAGGGAGAGAGATTTATCATATGCAAAGGTAAATTATTGGAGAGAGATCATAGAGACATGTTTCCAAGGGGAGCGATTGTCACAAGGAAAGAGTGAGTGATATGACTTCAAAGTGATACCCTTTGTCAAAGGGGTAGATATTATTCATATGAAGGGAGAGAGAGTAATCAAAGGTTTATAAACACAAAGAAAACTCAAAGGCATGTAGATAGGCGAAGCAATGCCAAGGAGATTTGAGTCAGGGGGAGCAGCCCCAAAGGGAGATACCCTTTTCCATTGATGTCAAAGGGGGAGAGATAGAAACATTACTGAGGAGTATAAGCATGAATGTTATCATGACTAAGTTTTTTCATCAATGTTGTTGTTTCCATCAATGACAAAGGGGGAGATTTTTAGACAGTTGGCTTAGGTTGATGGATAGTTGGTATGAATTGTTGGTTTTCATTGATATCAACCATTGGAGAGTGATATTGTAGATTTATGTAAGCCCTTTGTGATTAATGTCAACCCTTGGATAAAGTCTGGTAGCGAATTCTAGTAGCACAAAGGTTTGGGTAATGGACCCAGGTTGTTTCATGTATAATGGTATGATTTTTAACATATTTGAAGATAATACTATTCTATATGGATATTACATGTCATTCCATTTCTGGTGGTATGTGTAACGTCACATAACTCCTCACGGTTAGAGAGTTATGGCCATGTGAAGTTGGAGAACCTAGGTTTGGGTAATGGACCCAAGTTTCTTTGATGGATAACAGTATGAGTTTTGATATCTTTTCAGGTAATAATATTCTATATGGTGAGTAAATGTCATCCCATTTCCAGTGGTATGTGGAACATCACATAACTCCTCACGGTTAGAGATTTATGGCCATGTGAAGTTGGAGAACCCTCATGAGTCATCTAGAAGCCCCAAAAGGTTAAAGTAGTCAAAGTGGTTTAAGAGTTTTTTCGAAGGTAAATAATAAAGTGAACTAATGATTGTACTATAATTCAAAGTGAATACAAAAGAAATTATTTAAATAATAAATTTAATGGAGAAATTACTAAGTTGACAAGTGGTTAGAAGTGGGTTAGCCCTAAAATAAGGAAAGTGGTTTAATATGGTTAGAAGGTAACCCGTTAAGGTAAAGTGAAGTGATGAAATAAACACTAACATAATCATAATCTAAAAAACAAAACATAATCATAACTAATCTAAACAACTTACATGTAGCTCAACCCGCCAAGAAAACAGCTCGACCGCTCGCCAACACAATGACTGCACCCGCCAACACAACAACCACACCTGCCAACACAACCTCTACGCCAACACAAAGACCACTAGCAATCAATCAGAATCAGTCACTCAGGAAGAGGTGGGAAAAATGTTTCAATAACGTTGTGTAGTTAATATATAAATAGTTTTTCGGTCGAAAACTTCTTTTGGCCAAAAAAATATTTTTGTCGAAATAATTTACTAGGCCGAACAATTCTTTCAGCCGAAATAATTTTTCGGCCTGAATATGTTTCAGTCAAAAACATATTGCTAGATGGAAAAAATCTGGTTGACTAAATTTCTACACCAAAAATGAGGGTGTCGTCATTGTACCTTTCGATTTGACATTCCAGTGTTCGACCGAACAATAGTTCGGCCAAAAATAATACCTTTCGGCTGAAAAGGTATATTAGTTCGGCCGAAACAATGTTTTTTAGATTTTTGGAGATCAGATTGTCACGAAAGTGTTACCCACCTTAGTTATTTCACCTGATTGTAATATAATTCAAAGTGGATACAAAATAAACTATTTAAATAATAAATTTAATGGATAAATTACTAATTGGACAAGTGGTTAGAAGTTGGTTAACCCTAAAATAAGTAAAGTGGGTTAAGATGGTTAAAAGGTAACCCCTTGAGGAAGCTACATGAATGTATAAATAAGAGGCAAAGCTCTCTCATTTAATATCACACGTGAGAATATTGAGTATTTATATCTGACTGAGGTAACCAAAGGATATATAAGCCAAATTTCAGAGAGAAGGTGAAGTAAATAAGGCCAAAATTCAAGGGAGGATAAATTATTTTGATGATGCTTTCTAAAGTATGTTATTTACAGGTCATCTCACCATTTTCACAATAATTTTTGTTTATAGAATGATTCAGACCATGAAATTGATATGCTATTGGGAAAACATATCCAAGTAGTTATGGTATAAATTTCAGCTTCTGGGTTGTTTTAGTTTTGGATTTACACTCTGTGGAAAATAGGGTTTATGGCTAGTCCTGAAACTAGTCTAAAATAGGTGTTTCTCGTAAAAACGTCATAACGTCTTCATAAAATATCCAAATTAAGTAATACCAAAAGTGTTGGTTATCATACATTCTGTAGTATTCTGTGTAAAATTTTAATATCCATACAACAAATATTCCTTGTGGGGCACACTCTACAAGTTCGCTCTCTAGAATAATCCATAATTCAACAAGGTATGTCATTTTTTCTATAACTCATTTTTTGAGAGGTTCCAAGTAGTGAGACCTGGAGGAATTGCATAAAACACATTTAAGAACACTGTGTACTATTTTCAGAGCCTTATTCATTATAGGTACATAGTTATGATTATTTCAAATTAGGGTTGTTGACTAATCCAAAACTAATCATGTAAGACTAAAGAAAAGATTGATGAAAATGCTAGTCTCTTGTTGTTAAAGTTAAGGAAGGTTTGAATATATGTGATCATATACACCAGGTCTATTACAGAGTTACAAATAATATTTGTATGATGAAATTGATGAGGGCTTTTGGTTGAGGTACATGTTGGATACATGGTTGAGACAAGTAGTTGATGAGTTAAAACATACATGATGTGTCTAGTTGATGATGTTGGTACATATTGATGAGTCATAGTTGATGAGTAGTTGATACATGATTGGTACATACTTGGTACATGGTTGGAGGCACTTTTTAGTAGTATTGTTGACACATGGTTTATGGATGATGTAGCATATGTGTATTGGTATTTTATTAGAAGAACATATTGATCTTGGTGATGATTATGAGTTGTTTTTCTATTCTTGGTTGATGCATATTTTTTAGAGTTGTCTTGGTGATTGATATTGGTGATTAGATCTGATTTGGTTGATAATATTGATGAGACGGGTTGTTGTGACATGTTATTTGTATAGGTTTTGTGTATGGTTGATACAATTCTTCATGATACAGGTTGAGGTACAGGTTGGTGTATGGTTGATGCACTTATTTATGGTACATGTTGATAACAAGTTGATGCATGGTTGATGCATGGTTAAGGTTATTGGTACAATTTGTTTGGTGTAGGTTTATTGGTACATGTTTACAGCAATATATCTCACAATGATAGCGTCACAGTGGTTCCATACTTCTATTTATACGTTAGGGCGGTTGGACGGGGCAAGGACAGGTGGTTGTAGCCACCTTCCATTATAGTTGTAGATAATACGGGGTTGTATCCTCCTTCTGGTTGTAGCTAGAGAATTGGGGAGTTGGAGCTACCATCAGGTTGTAGCTTGAGAAACTAGGGGGATGGAGCCTCCTTCCAGTTGTAGCTAGAAAAGAAAGGAATTTGGTGTTTTCAATGAATGTAATTCTTCAAGATATATAAGAAAATGCATTATGTGGTTTTCTACTTCTTTGAGTTTCCACATAAAAAAATTGGTGTACTGTGTATGAGATGCAGGAGAATCTCCCGAGACAAGCGAGCCAGCACAAAAGACGAAGGATAGTTGGGCACACGCCAGCACCAAAATTTAAAATTTTTTCCCTTGAAGTTGATGCGCTAAACATAAATGAGATCATTTAATTTAGGCGCCTTGGTAAAATGTAATCAGACCTCGAGCCATACGCTCTCGTCTGAGATAGACAGAGGCATTTATAGTAGTATATGTAAGTAGGTAAAATTGAATTCTTAGATTAGACAGTTTTAGAGCGTAGGAGGGAAAACGGATATAGACACCCTCATTGTGCATTGTAACATTAGCCAGCATAGTTCATTTCAGGAAGAGTTAGAAGAGTCGAGAGCATAGGATAGAAACAAAGAACTGTAGAAGAACACCCATGTATATATCTTGAATTAATAGAAGAAGTTGATTCAGATTCATGGTTGTTGTGTTATTCTCTGTGTATGTGCGTTGAATGCTATGTTCATGAGTATTTACTTCCTATTAAGTATTTTCTATTATGCTGTGTGTATGATTTCATGTGTTGAGATTGAAATCTGAGAAGAAGTGGAATGAGATACAATTGTTTCTCTATTTGAGCAAGGATTCTTGCAAGGAGTGCAGTTGAAGTCGTCCACAAGGAGTGTGTTGACAGAAGGCTCAGAGAGTTAACTCTTGTTCTCATACACCCAGAAGTGAAATTGGGTTATATGAGCCGTGCAAGGAGTGTGCAGGCTCAGGAGAGTCTCAGTCGTGAAACTGAGTGAAGTATTGAAGGACTATTGCTGCAGGTGTGCGCAGAGTCAAAATACTTCAACACTGAGAGTTTGTTGAAGATTTTCCGCAAGGAGTGCGTGCAAGGAGTTGCTTGGAGGACTTGAAGTTCGTGAGGAAGATCAGGAGGAATAAACCTTTGAATTCGCTGAAGGCTAAGTGCAGGAAAGTTTCCGTGGAAAGTCGGGGAGAAGCATCGCAGATTGGCGAAGCGGCGAACGAGTCTCGTGGAGAGGCACTTCTTCATTTTGTAGAATCTTCAAAGGGAGAATGGACAGACAAAATCTTTGGGGAAGATTTCACGAAGTTGCGAGAGTCGTTAGATCTCCCAGAGGCGCGAGGTAGTTACAGAGTGAGCGTGGAGAGGTTCTAAGCTTAGGAGGGCCAGTACCGTTGATCCAAGTTGGTCAGGTCCGTTGGATTATTCGCGATATCGCCTCTCGGGATCCCGTGAGAAAAGTGTCCAAGGTTTGGTAACGGGAATCGTGATATTATGATAGGCGATATCCTGACTACTCCGAGAATGGTGTGGGTCCACAGGAGTTGGCAAGTGGACAGGTGGCACATCGTATGTCGGGGTTTCGTGAGTGGAAGGGATGAGAATTTGGTGTCAAGAGTCACGAAGGCGCGAGGGCATGAAGCGGCGATGTGGCAAGAGGACTAGGAGCCATCCATCTGAGGAGGACAGGTGGCAGAGATCAAGAGATCTCGCAAACTCGGGAGTTCACAGGGTGAGAGCCCAAGCATTGGGTACTCCAAATCATGAAGACGCGAGGAGCGAGAAGGAGAATAGCCGTTGGATCTGGGTCATAGGAGAACCATCGGATCTGCATGTGGGATCGTGTATTGGGGTCTTGTGAGAAAAGACTCGAGGATTTGGCCATGGGGATCGCAATATTGCGATAAACGATATTCCGACCATTGGAGGATGGTGTGGGACATAGCGAATTTGGCGAGTGGAGGACAGATGGCATAAGTCATTGGGATTTCACTGCGAGAAGTCCCGAAGTATTGGTGTTAGGATTCTCAATCCTGTGAAGTCTGAAGTCTCGGCGAGATAAGGGACCGTTGAAAAGTCAGCTCACGTGCGCATTTGGCATTTCGGTGCACCGGGTATCATGAGTTGGAAACCCAAGAGTTTGACATAGCGAGTTGCGAAGTCGCGATAGGAGAAGGGTGAGGTCAGCATTGATTCATATCGGTGCTCAGGGACTTGTAATATTCACACCTGATCACTGACCTTTGGACTCGCGAAGTTGCGAGTTCTGATCCTTCGATAAGTAGAAGGAGGGAAGTCACGCGAAAGAGTCTATGGGTAGATAATTCCCGATAGGGAAGAAGAATAACCTTGGAGTTCTTCGGGCCGAGAAGAAAAAGATCCTCTGAGAGGACGTGCCTGGGTGGCGCGCCCTGTGTCAAGTGGTATCAGAGCTTAGAAAAGTTTATTTTCTTTCTGTAGCAGAGAAAAAGGAGAATTCACCATGCCGCAAAGGAGAAGGAGTAGGCAATCACCCGATCCAGAGGAGGAAAGATAAATGTCCAGAGAAAGAGGTAGGCAAGTGAAGAATCCAGACATGGAGAGAGAAATGTGAAATCTTTGTGCTAGAATGGAGGACATGGAGACATCACAAAGGCGCAAAGATGATGTAGGAGATATTAGTGAATCCGAAGATGAAGAGGATGCTGGACACGGAGGAGAAGAAATCCTAGTGGAAGATGTAGTGAGTGAACGTTTACTTAAATCTGTTGCAAGAATGAGCACAAAGGTAAAGATGGACATTCCAGTTTATGAGGGAAATCTGGATGCGGAAGAGCTGCTAGATTGGATTAGAGCTCTAGATACTTACTTTGATTATGAATATATCGAAGAGGATAAGAAGGTCAGGAATGCCATTACGAGATTAAAAGGACATGCAGCCTTGTGGTGGGATGAACTGCAAACTGGCAGGCATTGCCAAGGCAAGCAGAAAATTAAGAGCTGGGACAGGATGATTGCAAAGATGAAGGAAAAATTCATTCCTAGGGATTATCAAATTTATCTGTTTAGGAGGATACAGAACCTGAGATAGAAGATGATGACAGTGAAGGAGTATACTAAGGAATTTTATAGGTTGAATATCAGGGCAGTTCATCGCGAAAGCAATGACGAAAAGGTGGCCAGGTATATGAATGACCTGAGGTATGAAATTCAGGATGAAATAAATATGGAAACCATCCGAATGGTGGAGGATGCCTATTAAATGGCTTTGAAATCTGAAGAGAAGCTGAGTCGTAAGAAAGGTCAGCGAGGCAGAGGCAGGAGTCATCCTAAAGGCAAATCGGTTGCCCAAGATAAATACCAGAAGCCCAAGGATGAATGGAAGAAACCTCAGACTCAGAGAGAGAGAGGTGGAAGTTCGCAGCGAGGGAGATATGCTGAGCAAAAAGAACAACATACTGAGCAAAGAGGAGGATATGCTGATAATAATAGGTTTCCTCGTACCAGAGGTAGAGGAAGAGGAAGAGGTGGAGTAATCACATGCTTCACATGTGGAAAAAATGGGCACAAGTCATTCGAGTGTCCATAGAAAAAGAAAGAAACTGGAGAGACTCACATCGTCGAGGCACAGAGGCGAGATGTTGAGGCAGAGTATGTTGAATGCGGAAGATCGCTGGTGATACGGAAGGTCCTTTTGACGCCAGAGAAGGAGATGGAGAATTCAGCGCAGAGGAACAGTCTTTTTAGGACTGCTTTCAAGACGAAGGATAGAGTGTGCAAGGTCATCGTGGACAGTGGAAGCACCGATAATCTTGTTTCAACCGAGATGGTAGAAAATCAAGAGCTGGAGACAACTAATCACCAGAGTCCATACAAAGTTTTATGGCTACAGAAGGGACATCAGGTAAATGTCACTAAACAGTGCTTAGTTGACATTAAGATAGGAGTGTATAATGATAAAATACTATGTGATTTTATTCCTATGGATGTCTGTCGTTTATTGCTGGGCAGACCATGGCAATATGATAAAAATGTAATTCATGATGGGAGGATGAATACATATACCCTGGAGAGGAATGGGAGAACTCATATGTTGTATCCAATTGAGGATAAAGAGGTGAAGCCGGAGGTAAACAACACAGTACTTCTCATGAGTGGGAAGGAACTTCTTACAGAAGTTAAGAAGAAGGAGGATCCACAATTCTTTGTGGTCAGAAAACCGAGAATTGTTCTGACTAGTACAAGGGTGGATGATTTACCAGAAGAAGTTGAGGGACTGCTGGAAGAATTCGCTGATATTGTAGTGGACGAATTACCTCATTCGTTTCCACCAATGAGGAGTGTGAGTCATCATATAGACCTCATACCAGGAGCTAGTTTTCCAAACAAATCCGCATACAGATTGATACCACAGGAGAATGAGGAGGTCAAGAAGCAGGTCCAGGAGTTGTTGGACAAGGGATTGATGAGAGAAAGCTTGAGTCTGTGCGCTGTTTCGACGATACTCAGTCCGAATAAAGACAGAGGCTGGAGTATGTGCATTGATTCAAGAGCCATTAATAAGATAACAATCAGGTATAGATTTCCATTGCCGAGGATGGATGATCTGATGGATTGCTTAAGTGGAGCAAATTTGTTTTCAAAGATAGATTTGAAGAGTGGATATCATCAGATTCGTATGAGAGAAGGTGACGAATGGAAAACAGCATTCAAGACAAACGAAGGTTTGTATGAGTGGCTTTTCATGTCGTTTGGCTTGACAAATGCACCAAGTACCTTTATGAGGTTGATGAATGAAGTCTTGAAGGAGTTCATTGGGAAATTTGTCATCGTGTACCTAGATGACATATTGATTTTCAGCAAGACGAAGGCTGAGCATTTGAAGCATTTGGCTATTGTGATGAAGAGATAACAGCAAGAGAAGTTGCTGGTAAGCATGAAGAAGTCGTCATTTATGAAGACAAAACTCATTTATTTGGGGTTTGTTATATCTGCAAATGAGTTGAGGATGAATCCAGATAAGGTGGAGGTGATCAAGAATTGGCCATCACCGAGGAACATATTTGAGGTGAGAAGTTTTCATGGACTGGCTAGTTTCTACTAAAAATTCATTAGAAATTTTAGTGGGATTAGCGCATCAATGATGGATATAGTCAAGAAAAGACATAAATATTTTCACTGGACTGAGGAGGCTGAGAAGAGTTTCAATTTATTGAAACGAAAGATTACGGAACAACCGGTTTTGGTGTTGCCGAATTTTCAAAAAACATTTCAGGTAAAATGTGATGCAAGAGGGTTTGCCATAGGAGTTGTCTTGAGCCAGGAAGATAGGCTGATTGCATATTTCAGTGAGAAGTTGAATGAGGCAAAAAATAAATATTCCACATATGATAAAGAATTATATGCCATCATACAGGCATTGAAGAAATGGAGGCACTATTTGATTCCAAAGGAGTTTGTTCTATATAGTGATAACCATGCATTACAATATGTGACTCAACAGGAGAAGTTGAATCAGAGTCATGTTAAATGGGTAGAATACATGCAAAATTTAGCTTTTGTGATAAAACATATTTCTGGTACTGCTAACAAAGTTGTTGATGCTTTGAGCAGGAAGTGTTTGTTGTTGCAGGAGTTCAAAGTCCGAACATTAGGCTTTGATGATCTTAAGGACATGTATGTAAATGATTCAGACTTTAAGGAAGCGTATGAAGCAGCTGAGAATCTAGTTCTCAGAGACATAAGCCAGTGGATAGAGTATGTGATCCAGGACGGATTGTTGTTCAAAGGCAATCAACTATGTATTCTGAATTGCTCCATGAGGGAGAACTTGTTGAAGGAAAAGCACAGTGGAGGATTGGACAGACACTTCGGTCATGATAAGACATTTTCAAAGCTGAATGAGTCATACTTTTGGACAGGGATGCGGTCAGAGGTCAAGAGGTTTGTAGACAGGTGCAAGATTTTCCATCATTCAAAGGGAAGAAAGAAGAATGCAGGGTTTTATTAGCCATTTCCCATACCAGACAAGTCGTGGGATGAAATTAGCATGGATTTTATATTGGGGTTGCCAAGGACCCAAAGAGGTGTTGATTCCATCTTTGTGGTAGTGGATAGGTTTTCCAAGATGGCACATTTTATCCCATGCCAGAAGACCATTGATGTGACTCACATCGCAAATCTGTTCTTCAAGGAGGTCGTTCGACTTCATGGATTGCCGAAAAGCATAGTTTTAGACAGAGACACAAAGTTCTTAGGGCACTTTTGGAGGACATTATGGAAGAATCTAGGAACTAATTTGATGTTTAGTTATGTTTATCATCCTCAGATGGATGGACAAATAGAAGTGGTCAACAGAAGTCTGGGAGACTTGTTGAGGAGCTTGGTGACAGAGAACCATAGCAGTTGGGATAGCATATTACCGCAAGCAGAGTTCGCATACAATGATTCAGTGAACAGGAGCACAGGTCAAAGTCCATTTCATATTGTATATGGAATGCATCTGAGAGGAGTTTTTGAATTGAGGGATTCAGAAAAGACTGCGACTAGCAGTGCTAGTGCAGAAGAATTCGTTGAAGCGATGAAAGAACTTCACACCAGGGTGAAGGAGCGACTGTTGAAATCAAGCCAAGAGTACAAGCACAGAGACGATCAGCATAGAAGACAACTTCAATTTGAAGTTGGTGATCTAGTTCTGGCACATTTGAGGAAAGAAAGGTTTCCGAGGGAAACATACAATAAATTAAAAATGAAGAAAATTGGACCATGTAAGATCTTGAAGAAGATGGGAGAAAATGCTTATGAGATCGAGTTACCTGATGGGATCGGAATATCTCCGACATTTAATATTTCGGATTTATATCCATATAAAGTTGATGAAGAAGGAGTAGAAAGTGATGATCAACCAGAGGTCCAGTGGCAGAAGCAAATTCCATTTGTAGAGAAGCCACAGATGGAACAGATACTGAATAAACGAGTGGGTAAGAAAACCAGAAGGAAAGAATATTTTGAATATTTGGTCAAGTGGAAAGGCCATCGAGTTGAAGATGCTAGCTAGGAGACTGAAGCAGAGATACGCAAGCATGGACATACCGTGCAGGAGCTCATGGATAGGAGCCCATGCAAATTTTCAAGTGAGGGAGTATGATGCAGGAGCATCTCCCGAGACAAGCGAGCCAACACAAAAGATGAAGGATAGATGGGCACACGCCAGCACCAAATTTTTAAAATTTTTCCCTTGAAGTTGATGCGCTAAACATAAATGAGATCATTTAATTTAGGCACCTTGGTAAAATGTAATCAGACCTCGAGCCATACACTCTCGTCTGAGATAGACAGAGGCATTTATAGTAGTAGATGTAAGTAGGTAAAATTGAATTCTTAGATTAGACAGTTTTAGAGCGCAGGAGGGAAAACGGATATAGACACCCTCATTGTGCATTGTAACATTAGCCAGCATAGTTCAGTTCAGGAAGAGTTAGAAGAGTCCAAAGCATAGAAGAGAAACAGAGAACTGTAGAAGAACACCCATGTATAGATCTTGAATTAATAGAAGAAGTTGATTCAGATTCATGGTTGTTGTGTTATTATCTGTGTAGGTGTGTTGAATGCTATGCTCATGAGTATTTACTTCCTGTTAAGTATTTTCTATTATGATGTGTGTATGATTTCATGTGTTGAGATTGAAATCTGAGAAGAAGTGGAATGAGATACAATTTTTTCTCTATTTGAGCAAGGATTCCTGCAAGG
The DNA here is from genome assembly GCA_010110895.2 of Picea sitchensis. Taxonomy (NCBI): domain Eukaryota; kingdom Viridiplantae; phylum Streptophyta; class Pinopsida; order Pinales; family Pinaceae; genus Picea; species Picea sitchensis. Next base: position 6,650 of record SNQJ01S0080097.1, on the reverse strand, counting down.
AGTCCAGTTGAAGTCGTTCGCAAGGAGTGTGTTGACAGAAGGCTTAGAGAGTTAACTCTTGTTCTCATACACCCAGAAGTGAAATTGGGTTATACAAGCCATGCAAGGAGTGTGCAGTCTCAGGAGAGTCTTAGTCGTGAAACTGAGTGAAGTATTGAAGGACTGTTGCTGCAAGTGTGCGCAGAGTCAAAAGACTTCAACACTGAGAGGTCGTTGAAAATTTGCCGCAAGGAGTGCATGCAAGGAGTTTCTTGGAGGACTTGAAGGTCGTGACGAAGCTCAGGAGGAATATACCTTTGAATTCGTTGAAGGCTAAGTGCAGGAAAGTTGTCGTGGAAATTTGAGGAGAAGCATTGTAGATTGGCGAAGTGGCGAACGAGTCTCGTGGAGAGGCACTTCTTCATTTCGCAGAATCTTCAAAGGGAGAATGGACGAACAAAATCTTTGGGGAAGATTTCACGAAGTTTCGAGAGCCGTTAGATCTCCTAGAGGCGCGAGGTAGTTACAGCGCGAGCGTGGAGAGGTTCTAAGCTCAGGAGGGCCAGTACCATTGATCCAAGTCGGTCAGGGCTGTTGGATTATTCACGAGATCGCCTCTTGGGATCCTTTGAGAAAAGTGTCCAAGGTTTGGTAACAAGAATCGTGATATTACGATAGGAAATATCCTGACTACTCCGAGAATGGTGTGGGTCCATAGGAGTTGACAAGTGGACAGGTGGCACATCGTATGTCGGGGTTTCGTGAGTGGAAGGGCTGAGAATTTGGTTTCAAGAGTCACGAAGGCGCGAGGGCATGAAGCGGCGAAGTGGCGAGAGGACTAAGAGTCGTCCATCTGAGGAGGACAGGTGGTAGAGATAGAGAGATCTCGCAAACTCGGGAGTTCGCAGGGTGAGAGCCCAAGCATTGGGTACTCCAAATCACAAATATGTGAGGAGCGAGAAGGAGAATAGTCGTTGGATCTGGGTCGTAGGAGAACCGTCGGATCTACACGTGGGATCGTGTATCGGGGTCTCGTGAGAAAAGACTCGAGGATTTGGCCACAGGGATCGTGATATTCCAACCGTTGGAGGACAGTGTGGGTCATAGCGAAGTCAGCGAGTGGAGGACATATGGGATAATTCATTGGGATTTCACCATGAGAAGTCCCGAAGTATTGGTGTTAGGATTCCTGATCCTGCGAAGTCTAAAGTCTCAGTGAGATAAGGGACCGTTGAAAAGTCAGCTCACGTGCGCATTTGGCATTTCGGCGCACTAGGTATCGTGAGTTGGAAACCCAAGTGTTTGACATAGCGAGTTGCGAAGTCGTGATAGGATAAATCGCGATAGGAGAAGGGTGAGGTCAGCATTGATTCATATCGACGCTCGAGGACTCGTAAGATTCACACCTGACCACTGACCTTTGGACTCGCGAAGTTGCGAGTTCTGATCCTTCGATAAGTAGAAGGAGGGAAGTCGCGCGAAAGAGTCTGTGGGTAGATAATTCCCGATAGGGAAGTAGAAGAACCTTGGAGTTCTTCGGGCCGAGAAGAAGAAGATCCCATGAGAGGACGTGCCTGGGTGGCATGCCCTGCGTCAATATGTGTATGATTGTTCATCTGTTCATTTTTTATTTACTCTACAAAGATTGGATGATAATGTTGCATTGATATAACACTTTAATTATATGGTTAAAAAGGATTATATTTCTCTATTACTGATTCACCCTCCCTCTCAGTAGTCAAACACCAAGTGCATGTGAATGTCAGGTCTTGTACACACCATTATATATATATTACACTTCCTACGGCAGTAACATACGATACACTAAATATATAATCATTTTCTTATTTATTTCTAGGACATAAACCTCCGGAAATATTAAAATTGGAAGCCAAAGGGTGAGTGCAAACAAATGATGGTCTCTCATGATGTGTTAGTGGCAATGAAAACATGGAAAAACGTCAATATGTTAACTTGGAAAAATTATTCAAGGTACTTTTACTATGATTTTGAATATGGTGTTAAATAATGAAAAGTAGGAAATTGAATTAACTTTATGAATATACAACTTTTATTCATAGAATTTTTTATTTTTATTTTTTGTTAATTTGTGCGGGACCTGTTGGCTACGCGATTAACCTGTGGCTTGAGAAACCGCTACTCAGGGGCATATAAGCCGTCAAAATCACCCGAGGATCGCACCCGGCCTGAGCCACACCAACCCTTAACATGGTTGTATTTTTTGTCCCCGCAGGTTTCGAACCGGTGACTTTAACAACATAGAGTGACTTAACAACACACTCAGTCACTGACTGTCCTACACCTCGGGGATTTCATAGAAATTTTTAATAACTATGTGAAATGTGATTTTTTTAACAATGGTATGCTATTTTTCCAGCAAAATATAAGGTATATTTCTATCTTCGTGAATACCTTAATGATGACATTTCATTAAAAAAACTTACATAATGGTAGAGAACCCATTTCTCTAGCGAGATGTATTTTTTGGAAATTTATAATATTAATTTGATGTTTTTTGTTTTTTTCAATTATGAAAGTCATTATATCCTTGAAATTATAATGCCTTAACATGATCAAAATAATTTTATTTTTTTTATATATCATACATATTGGTCTCTTGTGCTGCTTATGACTCATTTTATAAATTGCTAAGTCGAGAAAAAGTTATAGTAGAAATAAAAGAGGTACCTATTCTAGAATTTTGTTATATGCGAAGAGAAAAAAATATTAAAAATAGTAAACAATATTAATTTAAAAAAAAAAACTATATATTTGGAATTACATAGCAGACTCTATCTATGTATTTATTTTTGTCAACAACTAATTTTTGAAGCCTATAGAAAAATAACATAAAAAACATATATAGAGAGAGGTGTTCACAAAAATGGACGTTTTTATCTATTTCCGGACCAAACCACTAGTTTCATCATTGAAAACCTAAATCCAAGGCAACAAAGTCAACATACACATACACTAAAGTTGTCAATCCCTCCCAAAAAATATTGAATTCAAAAGAACACTTTTTCACTCTAGGAACAAGAACACATTCCTAGTGCACATGTTATTGGAACACACACACATTACATGATTGTAAACGTGATCCTATTTCCTACTTTCTATTTTTTATACCCCCTCCCTCTCTCTCTGACATATACTCCTCTTTCCTCTGTAGTTTGAATCCCCATCTCTCTGTCTCCCCCACTCTCCCCCCTTTCACTCTATTTACCTCTATCGATCTCTCTTCCCTCTCTATCCCCTTTTTCTCTCACACACTCTCTCTACCCCCACTCTCTATTTCCCTCTCTCTTCCTCTCACAATTCTATAAATGGTAATGCATAGACATGGCAAGACCTAGACATCGCAAGGCATGGAAAGACCTAGACATACACATTTCCTTTCCATGCCTCACACTCTCACACAAACTACCTCTCTATCTCCCCCTCTCTCTCTGTCCCTTTTTCCCTCCCTCCCTTATTACCCCCCCGCTCTTCTTTACCTCTCTCCCACCCGTTCTCTATCTCCTTCTTGTTAGTCTCAATATCACTCTCTCTCTATGCCCATATTTCCCTCTATGTCTCCCTCTATCTCCACCCCTTCCTCTCACTCTCTATCTCTTTCTACCCCCCTTCTATATCTACCTCTCCNTCCCTTCCTCTCACTCTCTCTCTCTCCACCCTTCCTCTTTTTCTTTCTCTCTCTCCCTCTCACACACACTCCCTCTACCCTCCTCATCCCTCCCCCTCTCTCCTCCTCCCTCCAACTATGTATCCTTCTCCATCCCACTATATCTCCTCTCTCTCTCCCACATCTACCCATATCTCCTACATTTACCTCCCTCTGTACCCCCCTCTCTGTCTTCCTCTATCTCCCTCTCACACTCTAAAAATATCTCTCTCTACCTCCCTTTTATCCATTCCTCTCTCTCCCTTCCACACTCTTACACACTCTCTTTATAGCCCCCCTTTATTCCTCT
>SNQJ01S0080096.1:20558-35755 GCA_010110895.2 Picea sitchensis | reverse complement strand
TTAAAGACTTCTTCAATCACATTGTAATGAAATTATTATTAGAAGAGATGTTAAATTTGATGAAAATATCTTGTCTTGTGAGCCTAATTCGACATTTGTGCCTTCTTTGTTCTGCGAGCCTAATTTGGCGGTTGTGTCTTCTTCGGCCTGCGAGCCATATTCGGCGTTTGTGCCTTCTTCTGATCTGGTTTCTTCTTCAGATGATGACAGTGAGGATGAAAATCCACCTCTACCTTCTCACCCTCCTCCATATGATTCCTTTGAACCTGAATCAACACCGGTTCCACTGGTTCCTAGATGGGTTCGTTCAACATTAGAAGCAGTTGGTGGTCTTGTCGGTGATCCTTCAGATCAATGTCAAACACATTCACAGTTTCAGCGAGCCTCTTCTCTTTTGGATCAATTTTCTGAGACTCCTGATCCAGAAACATTTGCAGAATCTTCAGGTCATCCAGATTGGGATATAGAAATGAAGGAAGAGTATCGTTCTTTAATGGAAAATGATACTTGGGATATTGTACCTCTTCCAAAAGGAAGAAAACTTGCCAGATGTAAATGAGTCTACAGAACTAAGTATGCATCATATGGAAGTGTTGAAAGACATAAGGCTCGGTTAGTTTCCAAAGTAATTTCTCAAGTTGAAGGAATTGACTATAATGAAAACTTTTCCCCTGTAGCCAAAATGAATTCCATCCACCTTGTTCTTGCCCTTGCCACCTCACATAAATGGGAGTTCCATCAGATGGATGTTAAATATTCCTTCTTGCATGGCGATTTGAAAGAATAAGTATACATGTAACAACCTCTTGGCTCTGTCCAGAATGACTCTAGCCTTGTTTTTCGCCTCAAGAAATCTCTTTATGGTCTCAAGCAAGCTCCCTGAGCTTGGTATTCCAAAATGGACAACTTTCTTATTGCCACTGGATTCTCTAGATGTCATTCTAATCCTAATGTCTATACCAAGAAAGGAGGAATCCATCTCATAATCCATGTCCTTTATGTTGATGACCTTATCCTTACTAGTAGTGACTCAAAAATTTTAAACCATGTGAAAAATAGCCTTAAGAATAAATTTGAAATGACCGACTTAGGATTTTTGCACTATTTCATTGGCATCCAAGTTTTGCAAACCAATGAAGGAATTTTTCTTTCCCAGTCTAAGTATGGTTGTGACCTTATTCATTTCTTTCACATGAATGATTGTAAACCAACCCCTTCTCCCTTCCAGTATGGAGTCAAGATTACTTCCACTTGTACTTCTCCTGAAGTTGATGCCACCCTGTACCGTCAGTTAGTTGGTAGCCTCTTATACTTGACTCATACCCATCCTGATCTTTCCTTTGTTGTTGGTCTTGTTTCCCAGTATATGAAAACACCCCATGAAAGCCATTGTAAAACAACTAAAAGGATACTTCACTATGTTTGTGGTACATTTCAATTCAGTATACATTACAGTTCAGGGGGAACTCTTTTATTGGTTGGTTTCACTGATTCAGATTGGGCCGGTGACCCTGATGATCGGAAGTCTATTGCAGGTTATGTTTTCAACCTTGGTTCAGGACCTGTCACTTGGGCTTGTAAGAATCAATAGGCTATTGCACTTTCTATAGCAGAAGTAGAGTATCGAGAAGTGGTAAATGCAAGTCAGGAATCCTTGTGGCTTCAACAAATCCTTTCAGAGTTTGGATTCCAGCACCAACATCCGACCAGCCTTTGGTGTGACAATCAGAGTGCCATCAAGCTCACCAAATACCTAGTTCAACATCAGCGTAGAAAACACATCGAGCTACACATGCACTTCATCAGAAAGCTAATTCATGATCAAGTTATTGAAGTTCTCTCTTTCCCTACAAAATATCAAGTTGCAGACATTTTCACAAAGTCTCTTACAGAAGAGAAGTTTTCCAAAATTTGATGTATGTTAGGAGTTCAGGAAGTTGTCATTAAGGGGGGATAGGCTCTAATTCCTCCTTCCTTCTCTTATTGTTTCACTATTGTAAATCCTTCAATCCTATCCCAAGTTGTTCTTAAGAGGGTTTGTTAGGATATTTAGACACTTAGGAGTTAGTTAAGATCTACTTGGTCTAATATGTCATTAGGTAAAAGTGTGTTTCTTAGTGTGTTTCCTTAGTATGCATTAGTATGAATTTGTAGTTAGGAAATCTGACGGTCACGATATGTTCCCGACATAGAGTGATTTGATGGTTCATACTCTCCTCGATCTTAACGACCATTGACCCATGGCTTAACACCCGATTGGTCCATGATCTTTATTTAAACATCATGGAAGGTCATATGCTGATGATCGATTGTGAGAAACTCTTTTGTAAAATCTCTCTATAATATTTTTCTTTGCATTAATAAACTGCTCCAAGTGGTCACGTTGGTTGGGGCCGTGGATGTTTCCCCATAGTGGTTTTACCACATGAAAACATCGGTGTGTTGATCTTTGATATGGTTATGTGAGTGGTTAATTAGTTCTGCGAAGGTGTTAGATCCTTTGTTGGAATACATGTGTTTCGAGCAGTGAAATACCATCACTAGACAAGTAGTAAATAAGTTCTTTGAATACTTCTAGGTGCACTTTGGGATACCAAGAGACATCATCTAGGATAAGGATACCAAATTTCATGAGTTGCATTTGAACACATTTGGCCAAGGGCTTGGACACTAATTTGAAGAGACCTACAACATTCCATCTATAGATATATGGGAAAATAGAAGTAGTCCGGATGACTTTGGTGTAGCTTTTGAGGGGCTACAATTAGAAGCATCGAAGACCTAGGATGGAAATTTAATCTATATACAAAACTCTTATAATAGAGAAATCCACAATTCTATTGGTAAGTCACCTTTTTGAAACTTACTTTGGATATTTTCCACCTTCACCATTAGATGTTGTCAATGGAAAACAAGAAGGAGTGAGAGAGGGACCTCACACGAGATGCAATTAAGGCATAAAAATGTGTTTAGAATATTAGGAAGATCCATTTTTCTAGTATAGGAGACGAAGAGTCACATGAAAGTATAAAGGCTAGACATGACCAACACAAAAAAGAGAGAAATTTTAGAGTGGGAGACAAAGTATTGTTATAGTTGAATAAGGAAAGAAAAAAGGTCATGAGTAAGAAGATTAATGATTTTGGTATGGTCATACGAGTTATTAGAAAGGTGAGAGATGAATTCCTAGAAACCAGGTCTACCCCCATGCATGTGCATTTACTTAACAGTGGTAGATGGAGAATCTTAAACTCTTTGAGCCCTTAATGTTGGATCAAGAGAAGGGAGCAGGTCTTACCTTCCAAAGAGGATTTAGCACTATATGCTCATACAAATTTAGAAGAAGACACATTTTTAGGAAGTGGTCTAGAACTACCAGAAGACCCGGGGCAGCTTGACCTTTGGCGGATTGGGTTGAAAGGACAGCGTTTAGGAAAGGACAAATGGTACTCTAGGGAGAAGGTAGGGGAAAAATTTCCTCACTTCATTTTATAAATATTTTGGGGACCAAAATCCTCTCTAAATGAGGAGGTATGATGCGGATTGGATCATTATATTTTCATCTATCTCACTATGTTTTTGGGTGGAGAAAGTGGAGGAATCATCTTGCGGGGCCATTTTGACCCAGGTTGGTCCAGTTGGAAATTGGGTCAAAACTAGTCATAAATGGATCCATTTTGTGGCATCAAACGACATTTTTTTGTCCAAGTCTTATCGTTAAGGAATATTCTAAATTCTACACATTGATACTTTTCCTTGGCCATTATATTGTTCATCAATCCCATTATGAGAGGATGTCTCCCTTGAGTTTTACACCATATTGATCACCATGGTGGGAATGGATGCTACACCAACCTCCATTAATTATACATGTGGGCTAGCCACATAGTGGATTCTCTAATAACATTCTAGAAGGTCAAAAATGTATCACAATTGAAGTTTGAGTAAGTCAAAAACCTACCCCTAGATGGCTGTGAATATATTCATCTCAGACCACTAAGAGGATAAGGGTTTCCATTATTTTGCATGGTATCTTGTTCCATAGATGAGAACAACATATAAGAGTGGTATTTTTTTAGCATACTTGAGGAGGAGGAAATATTTTTTAGCAGCCATAAAGGCCCCATGCCAAAGGAAACTCCGCAGTACCTCTTTCTTTGTACTTATATGTTGTTACAGGAGAAAAGAGAGTAGAGAAACCTCACACAGATGGTTTTCTCTTTTTTTGTATTAGAGTTTTGCAAGTCATATATTGTGTCTATTTGTGGATTTTGTGAATGTGTTTTACTTTTCTCTCATTTTTCTGTGTTTATCTATTTTATCGATGGCAGTGTGGAGATCTAAAATTAGCTTGCTTAATAGTAAAATATTTGAGTATTTTATTGGAGTATATTGTGACGAACTGTTTCATTGGAATATCACGATAGTTTACAGATCATCAAACCTTGGCTAGGGAAACCATAATAAAATTCATGCCACCAACTCCTTCGAGATAGGAATCACTCCCAACCTAAGTTGGTCACTCCATAGTATCCCTCTACATTACTTATCAACATCAAAAAATCCTCGTTGGCATATACAACAACCTTGCATCACACAAGCTCTCCACAATAGCATTTTTGTGTTCCTTAAGGTTTAAAAACATTTCCATGTTTCATAACACAAGTATATGGCAAGATAACTCTAATAATATCCTCCAAATCTACATGTCCATTCTAGGGTTTGAGACCTTAAACCCTAGGGCTTCAATTATTGCATAAACACAATCACCAATACCCACAAGAACATGGCTTTGAAATCATGCAAGGTGTTAGCTCCACTCTCTGTGTCTTCTACTAGGTTATAAATCTTAGTGCTACAACAAGAGCCATAATAATTTTCATCATTCCCAATGTCTTCTCTAGGGTTTACATACATTGAACAAACCTTATCATCTCAATAGAAAACCCTAGCATCCTAAGAGAAAACACTAGCATCACACAAGAGCAATCCCTCCATGAACATCAAGTTGTCTCTATCTCCTTTTCTTATTCTAGGGTTTCCACATGAACCCTTATGTCATGTTCCTAGGGTTTCACCATGAATACTAGTGTTTTGTTCCCTACAATAATTCTCCAATACAATAAGAAGAATAGAGTACAATTATGACAATGAATACAAACTTCTCTCCTCCCTTATATATAACGTAGGTGAGGGAGGTTAACATAAAACAAGGAAACAATTCCATAAAAGAAACCAACAAGGAAAATCATCATGGAACACTCTATAGTATGATGTACATGTGAAAAAAATAGGTTTTAATCAATCCCTAAAGTGAAACTTCCTCAAATTAGCAGGTACTCCAGGGCTCCAACACCCCACCTCCAGGGTGGAGCACTCTTCAACAAGTTGTTAGCCAAATGCTCCCTCTTCCATGTTGGTTCACTATCCAAGTTCCCTCGTGCAAGGTGATCCTCTTATAATTGTGTGCCATATATCCTCTCACCTGTTTAGTTATACTCTTATGTGTTCCATTTTGGTCACTAAGGAAACAGTACTCCTCAGCCGTGTTTGAATATCCGCAGCCTCCATGAAGTATGATTTTCAACTAAAACATCCTTAAGTCAAGTTTCCAACCTCAAAGGTGTATATCAAACAATTATAATCTCCTAGTGTTAAGTTCCTAGAATTCCCATTAGGTAGGTACCTCCCATGATCAAGCATCAGATTTTCCATTATGTGCACCCAATGGGTTAGTCATGATTCCAATTAGGGTAACAACCTCTGAGGTAAGGGATCTATTTTATCACTCTAACAAAAGTCAATCATCCACCCAAAATGAGTCATTCAAATTTCCATGAAGCATCACTTAACGGTCTAGGAGACAATGCTTCCTAATGGGTGAAAACACTTTTGGGGTAATTCCAAAAGCTAACAATATGAGTAGATAAAATAAGTGATCCAAACCATTTTTTAAATATTGTTCATATTCAAACCATAAGAATTCAAATAAATGAGATTTGAATTAACCTTATATGCAACGCAATTACAAATCACACAATGTAATTCATGAGGCAATGATGATGTAGTTGTTGTTGTTCATGGGAAAATAAACAATTTCATTGATGACATCTAGAAGATGAATGAGAAAGTGAAAGACACTTTTTATAGGATTCACCAAAAGGATAAGGTAAAACATGATAAACATAGATTCCACACATGAAACATACTTTGGGTTTATTTTTAGAAAGAGTATTTCAAGGAGAAGAACCACAAGTTGAAATTGCTCAAATATGATCCATAAATTATACTTAAGAAAATTAGTTAGAACTCATTTCAAATGAAATTTGTGTAGTAGAACAAAATTAACCTAATTAATTAAATTAACACATTACCTAAATCTCTACAATATATCCATGTTGGATAAATAATAAGATGTAATCATTACACTCCCTAAAGAGTTTGTTATTGATGTTGGCATACATATGGAATACGACAATTTTGTTTATTGTATATTTTGTCACTACACTAGAGACAATTTTCCTTTATTAGATCAAGATTAATTGCATAGGCTAAAAAATGGTACATCATAGATGAGATCAATAAATGATTCTTTGTAGTAGCACCTTTTGGGGGGAATAAAAATTATTGCATGGGGAGGTATAATCATTGAATATCTATTTAATCAACAAGTTTATGAGACCACAATTTAACATTGCATAGAATATAAGGCTAGATCATTTATGTATGCATTGAATGAAAAAAATGTTAACTCCTCAAAGATGCAGGTGTATGTGACAAAATTTTGTACACAAATCAATAGTGAAAATAGAAATGGATAAATGAATGGAAGACTATAGGGGTAGTATTGTGGCATTATTGTGCCTAAATTCAAACTCAAGTGTCATTTTTTGTGTGTGTATGTTTGTGATAAGATCATGCAAGTAATCAATTCATTCTTACAAATCGATCATGTAATGTTATCGCTGCATGAACACAAAAAAAATGCCTTAGTTTAATATTTTGGATGTGAATAGTTGGATCGACAATTCAACAATTATATTGTGCAATGATGTCGAAATGGATCATCTTCCAATGATTCCTATGTTTCCCTATCCCTTCATTGTAAAATGATGTAATAGATTGGAAAATGAAGAGATAGAACTCAAAAGTGTTTCACTTTCCTTAGGTAGATTTATCTATGTTGTTCACTTAATTCATATAATGGATCCACTTCTTCTAGATACTTTATGTATGTTGTACATTTTAATATCTCCTATTACAATTCAATGTGTTGTTATATAAAGAAGTGCACGTCCTTGTATGTGTTCAAATATGAATGATATCTCTATTATTTCCTAATATCTTAATGTCAGTTCCCTAAGTTTTATAATTTTTTTTTTTGACATGGCCCATTCTCACTATTATGAAAAAATAAACAAAGAATTATACAAAAAGGTTGGGCAATGTGTGCATCAACCACAAATAGAAATGGAGACTAGGCCAATAAGGAAACAAAGTGAGCCTCAACAATGGGACACAAAACCTTAAAATATTATTAAAACTTAACATGCACCACAATGGGGAGACAACAAATTGGGTGATCATGCTCCACTGTGCTTTCCTTTTCCCCCTTTACTCTTATTAACATATTTGTGTACTATGTCCTCATGCATGCAATCAAAGACATCAATAATCATTTGTTATTTAGTGTCTTCATTAGAGTTGAGCAACATTATCTTAGTTGGGCGTTTGAGTTGTTGTTCTGAGATTAAACTTGGGATCAAGAATAATGTCGAGGGAATCGGGGAAAGTTTTAAAGAGTGTGTTCTATAAGGTCTTTTTCTACCTTAGTTATGAGAAAAAATTCCTTAAATGGAATTAACAATTTGACAACACAGATGTCGTATTTCGTGTCTGAGTCAAAATTTTAATATTGAATGGTGTGAAAGAAAGATACAAAACTAGAAAAAAGCGGGGCATCAATTACTGAAGAGTCTCACCTTGATGCAGCAAAAGAAAAGAGATAGTATAACCTTGAATAAAGCATAAAAAATCTGAGGGAATCTACACAATAAGTAGGTCTTGATTTACTCACATTAAATACAGAGGAAAAGTTGCTTACTTAATAAATTACTAATACCTTGTGATTATAGTATTTGTTGTACTAAATTGAAATCAAACATTTGTATCAAGGAATACATAAAGAAATGCTAAGAAATGGAAAACAAAGAAACACATAACCCAGTTAGACAAAGCATTGGAATCTCTACTCTGCACTTTTATTAATTCTCTATAAGGAGAGGTTTCTCTATTACAATCGACAAGAAGAATCCCTCAATAGATCTTCAATCTTTGTATTTATACAAAATTATCACAAACCCAAATGGTTGGACTTCTCATAATTTAAAATAGTAAATATTACAACATGTAAAAGATGAAAATTTCCATTAGCATTCTCCTGCAAATGCTCTTTGTCTGCTAGAGAGGCATTTCTTCTCCTTATCCTTTAATCTAGAAACACCTGGCATTTGATATTGAACTGTATGAGTAGTATGTACATGTTTTACTTACTTGTTTCTAGATGTTCTTGTTTTTTCATATTCAATGCATTGGATGCATATGCTCACTAATTGTACCACCAACCCGGAAGGTTTTGTTGCTTCATTTCCTTAAAAAATGTATAACTTATTTCTATCTGGGGAAACCTTTCATATATCTTCTTTTATCCCAAATATGTGACCTATAACTACAGGCTTGGGTTTACTATCCATTTGTTTTTTTGGATAAGATCAATTTGGTTCATTTGCTAGATGATAAGTAGGGGCTTCTTCCTTTCTTTCATAGAATTATATATTGGTTTTGCTATATCAATTTGCCCCAAAGCCAAAGAGATACTATCTCCTTCAACGTCAAGCAGCCCTTTGTCTAGTGAAGATAATGCTTCTAGGAAATATTTGTTCACCTCTCTGGTGATCTTTTTTCTTTTGGCCAGTTGGTTTCCCAGACTAGCTAAAATTATGTGCACTGAGAACTTCTTAGAAGACAGTGGGAACCCTACGATACAGCATCATATTTTCAGTGCCCAGTAATATAGCTCCTGAAACTTATCTGAGTTGAATAGAGTTATCTTAATGTAAAATGTTCTTTGGGGAAGAGATTACTACACAGTACTTGATTTTGAATAAGCTTCCACTTTGTAAAGAGATATTGTTAGGCTGATTATAGTACTATGTACTTCCAGTGCTTGAGCCTTGAAAGATGCCATCTCTACTGTTGTACCTTCAGTAAAGTCTATCTTGGCTTGTAATTTCTTGATTAATTCTTTCTGTTGAGTGACCAATCCTCTATTTTCATGTGAATTTTGATGTGGGATCACCATTACACTTTTAGGAAATTTTAGGTTTGGAGCTTATGTAATCATTATGGGATGTAGTATGGGTTTGCCCATGTTTAGGTCCCTTTGTAATGTATAAATAGACATCTAGAGTGATGTAAGTACTAGTAGACATAGATAGATTGGCTTAGTGAGGATATAGAGGCCTGTATAAATGGCGTTAAGACTTACGAGCTAAGTGCTTAGTGATTTGGAAAATTTTGTCTTGAGACTTTGTAAGAAGGTTCATGCTATAATAATATAACTTCGAGAGGATCACGGTAGTGCTGTACGGATCTGTCCTATCTTGAGGAGTAGGATCTTGAGGCTACATGCATAGATGGTCTTATAAGACAATAAAAGAGAAAGAAGAGTTGGTGGATGTATTAAAGGCTAGGGTGAACCATGTATGTCTTGTGTTGTGGTTTCTTTTTTGCATTATGGTTGTTCATTGTTCATATAATTAAATTCTTAGTGTAATGAGGTATGCGTATATGAATATGATATCTTAGTGCCTAATGATGTTAATAAGATGCTATATTTGATCTATGTTGATGTGTAGTGCTTGAATGTGGTGGATCTTTCGAATCTTTGTTGCTCATGAGTAGGGTTTATCACATACAAGCGAAGGATAAATATAATGAATGATAGCAGTTAAGTTCTTTGTTAAAATTGTTGTCTCGTTTGTGTATTCCCATCTAAGTTTAAAGTCTTGCCCAACCTCTACCTCAGGGTGAGACTTCATGCATGGCAGTGTTATTTGAAAATTTCAGTAGTTAGGATTTTTTGGTGTGTGTTGTTGAAGCATTGAACCCTAGGTCTACTTACATGTGTGCTAACAAATGGTTCCATTGCACAGGAATTGGGAATTGTGATTGTTGAGGCCAGGGAAAGAAAGAATGCTATCGAGTAGGTATGTTTCTTTAGTGCACAGTATTACATATGACTTATGAAAGCTATGTGCTAAGAAGAGAAGTGATCTGAATAAAAGAATTATCTCTAAGAAGCTTTATGCTCTACGATAAAGGTAAAGTGGAATTTGTTTTTATTAAAGGAGATAAGATTTGAAGCTTTTGTGTTTTGATTGAAAAGGTAAGATAAATTGAAATTTTTGTTTCAAAGAAATTATGGATCAAATTTATGCTTGATAAAAAAATCCTAATCTAAAATTAGGGCATAGCTAGATGAAAGAAGGTTTGATATAGGTAGATCTAATATAAATAGTAGAAACATATGTTATTCCTATGCATAGAAAGAATGTTGAACTAGCTCTGGAAATGGATCACAGGATCTAGGGAAGAATTTTACTTGAGGTTGTACTATGATCCTAGTGCAGTACAATAAAAGGTTGGGGATCATTTAAGAAAGAGGATTAACCCTTTTTTACAGTTCTAGGAAGACGGGCCATCTTACTAAAGTTTTTCTGATAGAAGACCCAGTTGTCTTTTTTGAAAATCTATGGACCATGAAGTTTTGGATTTTCCTAGAATGATTTCTAAGAGTTGAAAAGAATGAATATGAGACAAAGAAACCATGAGGAGGCCAAAAGCTGAGGCGTAGAAGAACCCCGGAAAGAATCTGAGACTATATTACTACAAATGAAGAAAACACGAATGATAATAGATATATCAACTTATCGAGATCTTCCCAAGAAAATGAGTGTAAAGAGCAGGAATAGGAATTGACTATAGGTATTCGGATGAGGAAAAATAGGTGAATATTATGATAGAAGGAACTTGGAAATTTTAGAAAAGCACACGCTATGAGATTCCTTCATTGGGAGGAATAGAAGTTATTGAAAAGGAAAATTGATAAACCTATGTTGAAGACTTACAGAAAAACCTCTATGAGTGCTCATGGAACTTGACAGAGGAATAATTTGAAGGTTGTTAAATTTATAGAGAACAACCCCATTCGCTATGTTGCTAGGAAAAACTGGATTGAGAAAAGATTAGGATTCAAAGAAAGAAGAGGAAGCTCTAAGAATAGAAAAAGAAAAAAATTGAAAGATTTCATGACTAAGAAGATAGCGCACTTGATAAGAAGAAGCAAAGAGGAATATAGGTTGGAGTAGTTCCGAACCCGAAACTTTGGATGTGAAGTGAAAAGAACACAAGAAGACTTGAAACACTTGTCTATACAGGAGAATAGAGAACCTACCTAGAAAGAGAAGAAATATTACCCTTGAACCCTACAGAAGACCATCAACAATGAAAAGTTACTATGCCAAGAGGAGATAGAATATGAATGGAAATAGGAATCCAGAGACACAGATCACAAGGGAAGAAAAGGATATAAAACAAGAGAAAGAAAAGTTGGAGAAACTGAAGTTCGAGGAAGAAGACTTCACGGAAGGAAGGTCTCTAGAATTTGAACTTCATCAGAATATCGGGCTTGAATCAGATTGGCACTTCTCCACGGTGGAGAGATACTTATTTGTGGAGCGTATAACCATTATATTGATGAACTACAGAATGGTTCAAACAATGATTACTGTCAATCACCATGAGACCATTAAGGACTTCCTATGTAATGGATACATCTACATTGATGAAGGCCTATTGTCCATTGGAGGGATCTGTTACATCATTATCTACTTGTTCCATCGAATGTTGCACCGAGAAAACTTTTACAAATTATGCTCCCGATCCAACAAGAGAACTCATTATTACCGCACTGTATTTATTGAGATTTAGCCACTTGTTCCATTGCATTGAGAATTCATTCATCAACCCGAGTTATGGATCTCAAGCATGCATTTCAGATGAACTCAGTGTTGTAGAAAATTATGTCGAAGAAGTTATAATCGATCTCTTATAGTTGAGAAGGTGATATGCGGTAGAATCTAAGATTCATCGGCGTGAGGAGTGAAATCCTCGATGGCTCATGGATCGAGACCATCCCGTGCAGATGATAAAAAGAACCAAGCATAAAATGACTTGGCGAATGAAAGTTAATCCCATCACTACAACTACATCCTGCCTCTGGCCGTCACGGTGAGTCGTGATAGTGTCCCTAGGGACTTCAAAGGCCCACCTTGGTTATTGAGTACCTCGAGAGAATGCGCCTGAGCAAGCCTTAGCGAGATAATATCATGACACTAAGATCAGCCAACTTCAACCTAGGGGATTCGCGGGAGCTTCAGCATGCCGCTCTCCCCTCACGAGGTATTTGACTAGGATGAAGTGGAAGAAGTTGAGGATAATCCCCAACCATGGACTATGTACATCCGTAGCATCCCACTATCACGAGAAGGTAATAGAAGATACTTGTTCCCGGAGAAACTTGAGGGATGTTAACATGCGTGAATCCTCTTGTCCAAGATTCCATGAGGTGGTTATCGTGGCTAGATAGGCAGCGTCAGATCAACACAGCTAATCCATTTGGATCCGCCTGTGAGTATCTACGGGGACCCGAGACCACTTAGGGCACACGGGAAAGGCTACAGACTGCACCATGGTGAAGAATATTAAATATACCTACGGCGATGTGGAGAAAGGGAAGTGAGGCTACAAGGTAGACTCATACAACGAAATAACGGTGCACCTTGCTTTCCAGTTGATTTCTAATAAGATAGTAAGAAAGAACAAACAGAGACCCATGCAGGTCATGGGGTT
The DNA here is from genome assembly GCA_010110895.2 of Picea sitchensis. Lineage (NCBI taxonomy): Eukaryota > Viridiplantae > Streptophyta > Pinopsida > Pinales > Pinaceae > Picea > Picea sitchensis. The sequence continues at coordinate 22,783 of SNQJ01S0080096.1, read as the reverse complement.
TTTTGTTGGCCTCGCGGGAAAATGAGTGGAAGGGATACAGATGAACTAGGCAAAGTAATTGCCAGTGAACCGGTTATACCAACATCTGGTGAAGCTTCAGGATTTGGGGCTATGAGTTTCATTTTTAGTTGGTTGTTGATCCTCATGGCATTCATATCTTGGAATATATCTTGGGAAGGTGAGACCTTCCACGAACCCGCTATCTACAAAGTTCACGCCGGCTCTAGTATTCAAGCGACATGGGAACACAATGGTAATCGAATGCGGTGTTCCATTCTCACTACCATACTTGATTAAAGGGCTATTGAGTCTTTCCCTCATTTGACGTTGAACACCCTGGACAGGTTAGGACCATTTGTGAAGTTCCACACATATAGACATTTTATCTATATCACTACACGTAGAGACAAACATAAAGAATTACTACAAAGTTATTACAAAGCTCAGGAGGAGGACACAGAATAAATAACTAATGAATGGCCTGTAGAGCTCCTTATACCAATCGGCCAGGAAGAACTGTTCGACCCCAACCTCATAGAAAGTCTTGTGGTTACTTGCGAAGAGTATAATGCACCTAGTAGTATCAAAAGGAAGAAGACATAAGAATTCCAACAACTGAGCAGTGCATAATAAGAAACTACTTCAGAATCACATGGAGGAGGAGGTGATGACGAAGAGAAGAGAACAATGGAAAATAAGATCAGCAGAAGCAAGGCAAAAGTGGCCGCCATGATCCCAGTGATGTAGTCATCTAACAAAATAAATGTTCCCCCCATGAAACCTACATAGTGGAAGAAGTCCAAAGCTAGTAAGACAAGATCGCGAGGATAGTTCCTCATGCTCGATGACTTTGACTTCATCAACGCAGTTGTATCAAACACCTCGGAAGATATTTTGCAAAGAAATGAAGAAAAAGATGAAACCATGAATGAAAGGCTTGAAGTAGAGCTAAGAGGGGTATAGTAATCCCTTCACTCCAGTAGCACATTATCTGTAGCCCTTGCTATCGAGAAAAAACAAAGTTGTAGGATAGGCCTACCCAACTCCACGGGATAGTTGATGCAAGCTCACCTTAGATGTACAAAATAAAAAAGAAACAGAGCCATGATGGCATTGAAGCAAAACATAAGAGGAAGTAATGAAGCAATAGGTTCGCATAATGGGATAAGGATGACCTCCAAACAAACTTCAAATAGGAGAAAGTGCAGAAAGAACAACCACTCATGGAGCAAGTTGGAGTAAAGCGTCAATGAGCACTTGGCTCTATATGATGGGCTTAGAGAAAATGGAAGACCCATTTGAGAATCAAGTGAGTTGCGCAATAGGATAAGGATGACCTCCAAACAAACTTCAAATAGGAGAAAGTGCAGAAAGAACAACCACTCATGGAGCAAGTTGGAGTAAAAGAAGCAGTCAGCAGAGCACTTCGCTCTATGATGGGCTTAGAGAAAAATGAGGAAGACCCATTTGAGAATCAAGTAGTGCAGCTTGTTGAATCCATCTAGTAGCTTCAAAAGAGAATAGAATACCTAGAGCTACAAACAATTCCAAGCACTTCGCAGGACGTGCGAGATCAAAGAGAAGCAACTACTTGGAGCACAGTTGAGAGAATCAAATCTTTCACCATGAAATGTAAATATATAAGTGATTGAGGTGCACATACTTATGAGCGAATTACCAAGGAATTCGAACTGAAGACACTAGAGTCACAGCTCCAGGAGGCAAAGCAACAAGAAGCAACAGTTCAGGTACATTTGAAAATCCTATCAGTAGTTGAGAGAATGAAAATATCCTAGGAACAACGCATTGCTCAACAATAAGTCCATGCCATAGAGAGAAAAGTCATGGAAGTGACTCAGAGGTTCCAACCAGCCTAGGACAAAGCTTTCCAACTATTTGAGGAGATTGAAGGTCAAGGAGAAGAGTTGGAACAAGTAGTCATTGCAGTTGAACAATGCTTAGAAGGACCTGTGAATGAGGCATTTATTCAGGAATTCACCGAGTAGGAGGTCTTGGCGCAATAATAGGTAGAAGCATCTCAATCCAGTCTCGAGGATTTTTTGGAAGATATACCTAGATCAGAGTGACTTGGGATGAGTCATAGGTGAGTTTTGGGGACCTATTGGCCCTTGACCAAGTTTTGGAGATCCTTGGTTAGTTTTGACCTATTTTGGGATCTCGACCCCTTTTTAGGGCACTTTTGGGTTTTGGGATTATGTAACGGG
>SNQJ01S0080095.1:23104-33400 GCA_010110895.2 Picea sitchensis | reverse complement strand
AATATTAATAAGGCCTTTCAATAAAATAGAATAAGGCGGAGGTAAGAAGACCTAATAGAAGCTTCCGCTTCTAGAAGGATCTTCCTCTAGATGCTTCTCTTAATAGACATATTTAGTATAAATAAGGGTCGAGGGTATGAAAATCCTAGCTTGGAGATTATTGTAACAGAGCGCTACTCGACTGGAGGTTGCCCCCTTGAAGAGGCTTGTGAACATTGCTATCTGAATCAAAGTGTTATTTCTATTTCTATTTCGTATATCATTTCTGTGTATTGTGAAGATTATGATGGATATTTTACTGTTATTCTTCCATTTCTAGCATTTCATTTCTGTTTTGCATATTTTATATATCTGGTATCTTGCATTCTACCCATGAGAGCACCACTGTACCTCTGTATGCGTTGATCCTTCCACAAGTTTGGGGGGATTGAAGCTATGATACCACTGTAATGATCCCAAGCCCAATTCTGGCTTGGAATCACTAACTACCACTAGTTTGTCAATGTGCAGGTGCTTATTGAGTTATTAAGTGCATACAGGATTCATTCAATGCATGAATATCATCATACATTTAAGATATAGAAGCACAAGCAAGATCTGACCCTTTTATTATAAGCAATGTAGGATCAATACAATAGATGGCCGATCTCGCATAAACCTCAAATGACCGTACAAACAACATATATGAGCTGCTAAAAAATTCTCCCGACAATACAAAGGAAGCCTCTAAAGGCTGGATAAGTAATGAATACCAGTATCAAGCAGATCTGAATGTCAAACCCTCCAACTAGAGAGTGCCACACTCCAAGTGGAGACTGAAGCCCTCGATAATTCGGTCTTGATGGAAGAATGCTCCAAATGAGCCTAAACTTGATCAAATAATAGATCAGGACAGTGGGAGCCTCCTCCTAAAGTTTCAAACCCAACTTCCAAGGCAAACGTCTCCAACTGTGGAATATTTTAAGATAGTTGCGTCCTCCTGAATAGCTAAGTCGAGCCCTCCTCAATGGTATGGCACGCCCTTGCTGGAAATTCCTCAACAGTATGACCCTGATGTCTTCTGAAGCTTTAGAAGGAAATATGCTGAGAAGAGAATGGTGTGGAGGAATATTTCATCCCTGAGACCAAGCTGTGGAACAAGGTGAGTGGATATTTCACCACTGAGTTGCTCACAAGGGTTTGTGCAGCAAACCCCCAAACAGAATGCTCAAAGCACTAACAAGAAATATCCAAATCAGAATGAGTAATAGGTGCACCCCAACTTCTTACTTATACTTTTCCTTCTAATTCTCTGTTGAGTTAGGTTAACTCCCAGGGTTAATCTTCTATTCTTCTATTGAGTTATCTTTTACTCCTTTATCCTTTTCCTTTCTTAAGTCAACTTAAAAATATAACTTTTAACTTCTTGACTTTTCCCCCTCAGTGTGAGACTATGACCTAGTGGGGGTGCCCATGCCACTGAGTCTCCTCATCACCTCTCTAAGAGGTGGGGGACATTACAGAATCACTGAAAGGATATATTCTGTGAAACTTTCAAGTACAACAATAACTATATTTATGTATTCCCTCATCCTAGGATGTTTATATTGATAGATTCCCTTAACCTAATTAATCACAAGATGAAAATATTCATGTACAACTATTCTTTTTTCCCCCAAATATTTCAATGTGTTCAACCCCAAAATCAATGCCTCATACTCATCCATATTATTTGTATAGTCAAAAGAAAATTTTCAAGAGAAAAGCTTTGAACTTGAATTAAGATGGATTATCCAAACACCTGCTCCAACTCCCTCTTTACTAGAAGCTCCATCAAAATTCATATTGCACATTTCTTCATCCTCATTATTCTGTTGATCTAAAATTTTCCCTGCTTGTTGATCTTCATTATCTTTCTCAAGGATTTTGAGAGTGTTTGGATCTTCTTCTTCAAATCACATGTCATTATAAGAAATTGAAGAACCAACCTCGGTGTCAATAGAATAAATAGGATGATTATTGGGTTTTCTCTTGCTACTCACCATGTGTTTCAAAAATACTTCCGTGTATAGTCTCCTTTCCTATCCAAAAAATGGTATAGTTGCATATAACATATCCATCTGTAGAGTACCCTTCAATTTAGCAGCTCATGACCTTGATAATAAAATGTCAAACTTTGGAGGGATTTCAAAAACTGCTACATCCATGACCAAATTCTTTGATGGGATTTGAGATAAAGACACAACTAGGTCTTTGATTAAGCCTAAAAACTTTACCTTCCTTGAATCAAAAGAGAACAAATCTTATAAGGTCTAGTGATGTCCAAACCTATTTCATCCATAATTACCTTTGTTATCAAATTTTGAGATGCTCCTCAATCTAACATTTCATTGTGTAAAGTCATATCATGAAATTTAAGGATGACATAAAATGGACGCACATCACTATCATCACCACATTCTTCCACTCGAGGATGAAACAAGATTGAAGGGTGATCATCTTGCACATTTAGAGTATCATATGCTTCTTACATTTTCAACATTTTGATGATTTTTCTTCTATATTCAACATTCTTGATCAACTCATTGAAAGGTACATCAATTTTATTTTTTTCATCTCACTTTCAAAATTAAAAGACTGGGTTTTATCTACCTCTTTGATGATTGCATCCCTTTTTGTCTCTGGGACCTTCTTTGGAGGATCCTCTTTCTATTTTTATTTCTCTAGTGCATCGTTTGTAGAACTATCTTCCTTAGGCTGACTTGAAGAGGGTAAATTAGCTTGAGGCTCTTTTATAGGATTCCCCTTCTGAGGTTTTGCAAGAACCTTTCTATTCCTGAGATTATATTTCTTATGAAACTACATGATGGCATTTTGGCACCCCTTCTTATACTCTTTTGTTTCCATTGATAACATATCATCCTTTTCCTACATAAGCTTATCATTTTCTTCCATAAATTTATCATGTTCTTCTTTAGTTAGGAATACATCTATTTCAACATCATCACAACAATGAATGTTGTCTTCGAGATAGTCTTCAAAATTTTCATCCACATAGTTATTTTGGAAGGGGGGTTTGATTTGTTGATCACCTTGATTCCTTTGATATCTCTATTTAATCTGTGTAATAGGTGATCTTCTGATATTGGGATTCCTGAGTTGAAGTTCAGTTCGATCTTTGATGGCAGACTTGTTATCTAAAGACAACTTTTCCACCAATTTTTCCATATTTTTTACCATTATATCAAATTTTGCATCTAATGTTTGGGAAGTTGAAGCTTGTGCTTCACCTTGAAACTTTTTCATGTCAGTTTCAGGATTATATTTAATCTTCCCTGATGCTATCAAATTTACTTCTACTTGAATTGCATCATTCATCATGTCATCTCATTTAGTAGATCTCCTTTCCCTCAACAACAAGTAAACATCACCATCAAAGGAATCATCATAGCAAAGTTGTGCAGCTCCAGTAGGGGGTTTTACTTCAACAAGAATTGAATTGTAAAACCTCATAAATTTGGTTGAAAACTCTTGAACTGTCTCACTGGGTGTTCTTTTCAAACCATTATACTGAGTCAACAATTGTAGAGGATTTTTCTTGTCTCCCCATCTTGAAAGAAAGGTTGTTTCAAAAGATGAAAAATTAGGAATGCTTGCTGTTGGGAGAGAATTGAACCATTTTATGACCTCACCTGAGAGACTCTGTGCAAAAAATATCACTTAAAAATATTCATCATCTACCTCCTCAAGGTCCGCAAAATCATTAAACCAGTCTAAATTTCACTCAGCTGAAATGTTCTCTTCTGCATCATATGATTTAATTATCTGATTATAATTTTGAGGTAGATCATGCAATTGAGAAGGTAAGACAAGGGGAGCATATCTTGATGCCATGGTTTTAGGACGACTTTGGCCTGGTTGAAAATTCTGACTGGGAATCACTACAATTTGAATGGGAACAATAGAAATAAAAGATTGAAACTTTTTCTCATCAAACAAAATTTCATTCAAGTTAGAATCTGAGTTAGATCNTGCCATGGTTTTAGGACGACTTTGGCCTGGTTGAAAATTCTGACTGGGAATCACTACAATTTGAATGGGAACAATAGAAATAAAAGATTGAAACTTTTTCTCATCAAACAAAATTTCATTCAAGTTAGAATCTGAGTTAGATCTAAACAAATTCTGCTTGAATTTAATGTCAAACTAAAGATTCCTTTTCTTTCCTTTTATGTGGGAGATTCTCAAGATCAACCACATATGTTGTAGGTTCTGGATCTGGGTTTCTCCTAGTGTAAATCTTCTTTGGAGCCATGATTTCTCAATAGTATTACTTTATTTTTGTAACTGATATTAAATAATGAAGTCGGCAGGGTAAAATTTTCATCCAATATTATGTCTGATTCTTTGTTACCCTCAGGAATCAAATCTAAAAACTTTGTCACTCTTTCCTAGGGAAAATTTGACTTTCGTTCCCCGACAATGGAGCCAAAATGTTAGCACTATGTAAATTGCTTGGCTGAAAAGAAAATCACAAAGGTAACCAAAAAAACACTTTAAAACTGAAACTATCCCTTTCAATTTAGAGATGGATCTCTCTTGTCATTTGGTATTTGAAAAATAGGTTTTATTTTGAGGATCAATGGCTAGATATTTTCTTAAATGAATAAATGTATGAAGTTTGTTGGAAAGAAGGAAAATGAATCTGTTGGGAAATGGAGTCAACTTTGAAGCAAATGGAACTATCAGTGACTGGTGGGTAGAACTATCAAGAAAGAAAATGATAGATAGGTGATAATATTTCAGATTTAAAATATTGTTGTTGTATGATGGAAGAAGGAGAAAATAAATAACAACATTCAGAGAACCAACTAAGATGAATTCTGATTGAGTTAAGAAGAGATAACAATACTTAAATTGCTTGAATCTAAAGCATCAATATCAGATGAATTTCATACCATTAGCTTTCCAATCTAAGCATATAAGAATTACAGATGAAAAGAGAAAGAAAACAGGAAGCACATACATGAAAGAGAACACACATTTCACATCACCACCACAAGAATCTATGGTATGAATAACACTGGAATTCTGCACTAATATTTCATTTAACTTTAGAAAAATTACAAAATGTTCAAGACAAATCTCCTTTATGCTTTTGCCAACCCTTTTTACATTCAAAATAGTCAAATATATAGGAAAAATACATCCCTAAGCTAGAGAAGTCAAACATCAACATTGTCCTACAATTTTGGATTTGGTTACACCAAAAGATGAACATACTTCAAACTGCTTGCTAAAATAGGATTTCATTTTGACCATATTAAATGCATAACAATATCTTGAAAATAAAGATTCTCCAACATATTTTCGACTTTGAGATTATTGTGAGTCATTTAGTACAACTGAAGATGAATCTGAGGCTGATTTGAATGCTAACTAGGCTCCCTAATATGTTTGCGTAGTGATCTGCTACAACTCATTGTCTAATTGTAACCTACAACAATTGCATAGTGAGTTTACACAACAAAATTTTCTTATTCAATTATCTTTTCTCAGGTGGTGGCTGCAAATTTTCTGGAGGCTAGAAATGATTATTATATCATCCATCAAGCATTACCCATCATTTTTTAATCATGTGTGTACCTACAAAACTTGTGTAGCACGAGGTCACTATAGAAGTTCTGTGCAATGCTACTTTCCAGACAAAAACTCAGAAAAAATTAATCCTTAATTGATAAAAAAGACAAAACTATGAAAACATGGCATCTATATTTCAACCACCTCTGCAAGTAATTCCAACTTTCCCCTGGATTCATCATCAAGTTTTATCCTTAGTTTCAGAGACATTTTTGCTTTCCTCAATGAAACATTCTATCCTTTCAGGTTTCCCACTTTCCTAAACAAAAATGCATTTCTTCTCAACTTTGACTGGGCATTTGAAAGAGATGCACATGCGTTGTTGATGGTTGGTACACATTCTTGAAAGTGTTTCTTAAACATTAGTTTTGTTGTTCTATTCTCTTCCCTTAGATGAATAATTAGATCTTGTGCTTCTCTTAATTTCTTGTTGATCCATTTGGCAGTTTTCTCACCTTCTTCGGGTGAAGTATGGATCTTTTCAGTTGATATAGGCTAGTGATGTGCATGTGTTTCCTCTACAGTCTTCTATTCTGATCTTATCCTTCTGGATGATGATATTGTTAAAGGGGCTGTAGGTTTAGTAAACTCCATCATTTTAGGAATTTTCCCAACTTCTTTCCCTTTATCCTTTCCTTTAGAACCTTCTGGAACCTTTGAGGTTGTTTCCTTCTTTAAACCTGGTACATCCTATGGTGTTTGAATATTAGAAACCCTTTCACACAATTTCTTCTTCATTTCCCTATTTTCATAATAGGACTGAGCTATGACATGTTCAACTTCTTTGATATAATCTTGCAACTCTCTGATTATTTTGTCTTTCTCTCCCAACTAAACCTGATCTTTATCCATTTCTTGAGTTGTAGGTTCAATGAATTGTGTATGCAGGGAAGGTAAAAGTATTCTTTTGACATCCAACCTTGTGATTAGACTACTTAATTTTGGTGTTTAATCCACCTCATCAGTAAAGTGTATCTTTCTACCTTTCTTCTTAGCTTGCTGGCTTGGTGAAGAATATTCAATTTCTTTTCCTTTCCCAATGTTATGCTCTACAGAACTTTTATCTTTCCCGTTTGAATCCTTAGAAACCATTTTCTCAGCAGATGAGGGAGTGTCTCCTTTGGGGTCTAAAGGAATGCTTGTTGAAACTAGGAAAGAATCCCAATCCATGTTTAATTTCTTAATCTCTTCCAACACCAATAACTTTACCAAAGAGAAATGAAACAAACTGGTTTTAACCTTATCAACCCTAGCCTATACTACGTCTCACATTTTACCTAAACCTATGTATAGGTAAAAAAGGTAAATTTAAAAGATTATTTCCTATGAAATGCATTAAAAGCCTTATATGATACTGGTATACTCTATCAAACATGCCCTTACAAGTGAAATATCATTGAGCCATTGTTAATAACTTTTCATAATGCTCCAATATTCATTCTCTTAGAATAGTAGCACCAGAATTCTGCTTCTTGTACTTGGATTAAGAGAAATCAATGTAGAAAGTTGGATCAAGAGGCATACCTTTAAACCATTTCTCCCCTTGAAATGGAATCTCAGTTGCAACAACTATTGTCTCCTCTAAAACCTGGAAAGTAATATCATCAATCTTTGTCTGGAAACCATTGAAGTTGAGGGCAAATTCCTTCGTTAACTGCACATTGAAACTTGAATCTTTTCACAAAACCTCATGCACCCAACTTGCTCAAAGGAAACCCTAAATTCTCGATCAAAATTTACCAATTGTAAAATTGTGGCTCATATCTTAACACATTCCCTCCTTTATTTTTTTTATTTTTCTCTTGAGTTTCCATGCTATAGATGTAGGATAAAAACACTAAGACTGGTAAGGAAAAAGAGGTTCAATGACTAAGGCTCTGACAAGAAACATTACACAACGAAATGAAAGATTAGGGTTTCTGCAACTATATCAAAGGGACTCACTAATATGATAAACAAGTCTTTAAATATCATGCATATAAAAAAATAATGTTTCTTGGGCACAAAACAAAACACCTCAATATTTGACACATCAAAATTTTGAGAAACAAAGGATGTGTAGCATGTGGCTACAATGTAGAATTTGCGTAGCGGGTATATAGATATTACGTAGTGAGCTAGACAAAGTTTGCGTAGCAGGTGGAGTATTTTGATCTTGCTGAAGGAAAATAGTATGATCGATGGCAAGGAGTCTTTTGCATGAAAAATGGGAGGAGAAAAATATTCACATACCGAGCAAACTTGATTTGAAAGCATGATTAGATCGTTTGGGATGACATGACTATTTGGGTAGCACCAACCATTTGCACAACAAATTTACACAATGTGTGAACTTGTTTACAGTCCAAGTACAAAAATCACTTTGGAAAGATAACACATATGACATGATGACCTTTGATGACTCTCTTTTTGACATAATGTATCATTATGTTCCATGACATTCTTTCAAGAACCTTTCTCCTAGACTTTGATTTATGACTTGAATCTTTTTGACATACCACTTTAGAGATTATGGCAACAATTTTAGACCAATGACCAAAAGAACTTGAAAAATTTCATGGGATAAAAATATTTGAAAAAATACACACTCAATGACTCAAATGTAACGACCCCATCATTACGACTATAAGCGAAGCAGAAGGTGCATTTTCTTTTTGTTTTAGGTCAGGAAGGAAATAAACGACAACGATTAAACAACATGACAAGACGACGAACCCAACTACCCGAACGCCAAGTCAACAAGACGAAAGAGAATCTGATGACGATTCATATGACACATTAATTTCCTTGCTCAACAAGTTCTACTGCAAACATACATCATTTAATGGACACGATTAGCCAACGAAGAAAGTTTCCTCGGGAATCCAGTCTACCATATCATGCTATCTATTAAGAGAATTCAACAATCAACGTATCTTTATCCTAACCATTTAAAAGAAAAGAAGGGATCCAAAGTGGATTAAGTTAGCAGTGCACATGGATACCATGCGAACCATTCATTGATACCCATCGAAGTTTAGAAATTATTTCACTATCTAACAAAATTATTTTGTCTATTACTATTCGCTGAATGACCCTAAGTATAGTTGGGTATATGCGTGCTAAGATGTTATCAATCCTGTCTATACCACCAAGAGCACCTTATAAGTAATATTTCTTAAGTATTACTAATTAATTAGACATCCTAAATGTATAGTTTGTTGATAGAGAATTATCAATTTACCATCTAACTTTTATTCTTCTTTTTTATCCTTGAAGTTTATTTTTGGTTCTTCACATTGCAGTTCAAAATCTATGTTAAGGTGGATGTATCTAAACTTGTATTTTAATTACTTTTCACATCCTTCTCTTAAATTAAGATAATCATAATAATTGACATTTAATTTCTACCATTTTTAATTATAAGAATTCAATTTAAATAAAACTAAACTCATTTCTTTTCGGTTTTTTTTTCTTGAAAAACTAAGTGAACCTAGAAGGGTAAGATTAAGGATCAACAGAGTTAAAATTCATCATAATACCTAATTAGTTTTTAGAGAATTATCAACAATTAGAAACTTAGGTTGAAATTATAAAGGTATAAAAAGATTGATAATACAAGTTTTCCATGGTAGACACATCATTTGATTTTCCTTTAATTGAACATCAAGCTTCTTAAAGGGTTTCAACTTCCATCTCAAAAAAACTTCAGCCTATCTAACTACCTAGTTCTTGTCTTCTATAGGGGTTCAAAACAAGCAATGTAAGATCCTCCGTGACCTTTAATAGTGGCCAAGGCCCGACCTCCACCTAGTCTCAAGGATTCATGGAAAGAGAATGCAACACGTTCCTACATAACAAACTGAGGATAGACATGCTGTCATTAAAAAAGATAAAATTGTTGTTTGGTATCGCTTTCTTAACTCCAGGAATTAACAACATTGAAATCTAAGGTAATGCAGGTAAAAGTCTAAGAAGTGAAATTGCTATCCCTGGTGATTTGCTGACAACCACAAGGTTGGCTAGTGAGGATATTGATGTCCGGAAATAACTCGATGTGTAAAAGTATTTACCAGAAATGAAAACTCTACCAAAAGATCTCTTCCAGAAAATCAAGGTGTGTTAAGGGTATCACGGTAGACATTACTATCACCGACTTACTCCACCTACCACACCACAATTACCATACACCAAAAAAAATCATAAAGACGTAGTTGTTCCCAGCCATAAACACAACGTCTTCCTGGTCACCACGCGTCCTCAACCGATGTCTAAAATGACGGTCATTCCCAGTAAAAAAAATCACTGAACTAAATACCTAAATTCCAAAGTCGTTAAATGATACTGCTATCATGAAATATATGAGATCGCAGAGGTACCTAATGAAGTTGCTGAGTAATACATTAAATATAAAATCATTGCGTTAATCGCTCCAAAGGATCGTTGTCTAGGTGGTTGTATTGGAGTATGTCTAACACGCAGATTAAATTCTATATTTCTGTAAAAACAAGAACACTATCACTCTCTGTAAAATATGATCACTATCAACATGTATCCACGCACAGCCACATACTTACAACTAAAATCGAGGTCCATAAGGTTCAATTCGCAGTCAATATTACCATGAATTCGTGGTCAATGATCTTTAAATTTTCTGGGGTTAACATCACCATTGTTTTTGTTGTCTTTTAAATATGA
>SNQJ01S0080094.1:69522-83624 GCA_010110895.2 Picea sitchensis | reverse complement strand
ATCAGATAGTTTCATAGACTTGCAGTCACCATGAAAGATATCTTTGAGCCGATATTGGTGATGTTGTTTATTGAGGATCTGTCTAAACCACTTCATGGTTGGGTGAAGGATTTCAAACCAAAGACATTATAAGATGCTATCGTCGGGACCTGGTACATGGAGGGTGCAATCCCAAAGATAAATAACTTTTCCAAACCATTCATTCCACATAAAGGAAAATATAAGAAACCTCCAATGAAAGAAGGGACATGTAAGGAGAGGTTATATGAGGTGACTCAGAATGAGTTGAGAAAAACATTTATATGTTTCAGCTGCAAAGAGCCTTGGGCATCGAGCCACAGATGCATGGGCAAAGGAAAGGTTCACTACATAGAGGTGCATTCAGATAGTGATGAGGAAGAAGAGGTTGCACCAGAGCAGGGAAATGAGAAGGGGGACTCTACTGAGGAGAATCCTCAGGATGAGGTAAAGGAGGTGGCTATCACCACTTTATCAGGCATGCTTAGATTCCACACCTTCAGAGTCAGAGGAGTACTATGAGGATAGTGGATTACCGCTCTTATTGATGGTGGGGCAACCCACAATGTCACTAACGCAGCTTGGGTATCCAGGAGATGGATGGCTACTGAGGACTTTGAGGGGTTCAGTGTAGCAGTGGACGATGGATATAATGGGTCATGCACAAAGAATATTTCCAAGTTGTCCGTGACATTGGGAAACTACACCTTGACTGATGACTTTTATGTCGTCGATTTGGCAGACTCCAATATAGTTTTGGGAGTCTAGTGGCTTCAAACATTGGGGGACATCAAGTCAATGGGAAACTACACCTTGAACGATGACTTCTATGTCGTCGATTTGGAAGACTCCAATATAGTTTTGGGAGTCTAGTGGCTTCAAACATTGGGGACATCACATCAAATTATAAAGAAATGACAATGAAATTCTTCACACCAAGAAGTAAACAGGTTGTTCTGAGAGGCATGTCAATTAATGGCCCATACGCTTTTTTTCAAATAAAAGGATGGAGGACATTTTTAGGTGAGGATATATAACATATGCAACAAAGTGTCTTATCACAACAAAGGTAGATGCACATGTCCGACAACATCATCATGCATATTCGTGCCTTTGCTTGAGTGGCAGACATTACTTTACGTTGTCTTTGGAAAGTACCCGGATATCACCAGATATAGGCTTTGAGCACACTATAGAATTGGAGGAGGGAGCCAAAATTGTCATAACCACCCCTTACAAGAAGTGCCCCAAGAAATTCAAAGATGAATTAGAAAAATCCATCAAGGAGTTTGTTGAGATGAGGCATATCATACCCAATTCCAAAATTTTTGCTTTCCTCAACACTTTTGGTTAAGAAGAAGGATGGAACCATGAGGATGTATTGACTGGGGCCTTGACTAAGAAAAAAATCAAGAACAAGTACCCTATACCGAGGATCGATGAGATTTTGGATGAGCTGCATGGAGCAGTATACTTTTCGAAGATTGATCTTTGATCTAGTTACCATCAAATCAAGGTAAAAAGGAAATATATTCACAAGACTGGTTTTAGGTGCCATTATGGGTAATTATGAGTTCTTGGTCATGCCATTTGGGCTGACCATCGACGACTACATTTTAGTCATGCATGAATCATTTATTCAACAATAGTTGTGGAAGTTTCTTTTATCGGTGTTTCTTTTTTTGATGATCTATTGATATATATTAGAACATGGGAGGAACACTTGGGGCACTTAGAGGAGATTTTGAGTATCATGGAGGAGCAGTCACTGTATGCCATAGAGTCCAACTATGAATTTGTCATGACATAGATTCTATACTTGGGACATGTGTTCAGTGCATAGGGAGTGTAGGTGCACAAGGAGAAGATACATGCTATATTAGATTTCCCACCACCCAAAATATCACACACCCACGTGGCTTCTTTGGGATTTGTAGTTATTATAGATGGTTTGTTAAATGGTTTTCATAGTTGAACACACCACTCACAAACCTGACAAAGAAATGAGAATTCAGATGGACTGAAGAGGCTCATAATACATTTGACCACATGAAGGAAGCGATATAACACTTCATTTTTAGCACTTTCTGACTTCACTCAACCCTTTGTGCTTGAGTGCAATGCATTGAGTGAAGGGATAGGAGCATTTTTGGTGAAACAAAGGCATCCAATTGCATACGAGAGCATGAAACTCTTGGAGTGGGGGAAACTCTATCCCATCTATGACAAAGAAATGCTTCGCCATCATGCATGCCTTGACAAATTCTTTTCAATAATATTTGGTAGGTGGGAAATTCATGTTAAAACATACCATAAGAGCTTGAGACACTTCATGGGGCAAAGGGACTTGAACAAAAGGCAAAAAAGGTGGGTTAGAAAACTGCAGGCCTATGACTATGACATCGAGGATGTCAAAGGGAAGAAAAATGCAATAGAGTCGACGCCATTCTAGGAGGCCGAGATGTTCACATATAGATTCTCAAGTGATTGGAAAATCCCTAGGCATTTCAAACCGAGGGAAAATCACTGGAGAGGTTCACTTGGATACCTCAAAGATGATGCCAGCTAATTCGAAAGTGTGTGTGATCTTGTAAATAGAAAAGTCATAGTAGACCCATCCCGGCAGACTATTATAGTCGCTGCTTCATTACGTAAGAAAGCAAAGAGTATATCCATGGATTTTATCACTGTGTATTGCCAAAGGTCCATGGTAGATATTGTATATATGTTGTGGTCAATTGATTGACCAAATTGCACACTTATTTGCCATATCCTCAAAGTATAAGGAGACACAAGTAGTAGAGCTATTCTTCATAGAGGTATTCAAACTTCATGGGCTGCCAAAATATATTGTCAGTAAGGATGTGGACAACATGTTCTCAACACTTTTGGCAAGAGCTATTTAGATCATTTAATATCGAGTTAACCCTTGGATACTATTAGTTACCACCCTAGAATGACGACCAACATAAATCAGAACAAATGATTTGAGGGATATTTACTTTACCATGTGTCGTATACCAAAGCTTGGGTGAAGTGGTTGCACCTAGGTGAACATTGTTACAATACCACTCATCACATGTCCATTGACATGACACCATTATGAGAATCGTACGAATATGATGCTCCTTCCTTTGTTGAATTGGAATTTGGAGACAACAGGGATCCCAAAGCCAAGAATTGGATCCAAGAGAGCCAAGACATACTCAAGGCTCTCAAGGACAACCTATAGATGACCCAAAATAAGAATAAGTTGTATGCAGACATGCATAGGGTCAAGCACACTTTTGAAGTGGAGACTTACTTTGGATGTTAGCTTACACGATAGTCTCACCAAGAAGAGTAGAGCAAAAGCTAATACACATTTTAGGCCTACAGGTGGTACTAAGAGTTTCTAAGTGGCTTGCGAAAATTAAATTCCCGCAGAGAAGAAAATCCATAATGTGTTTCATGTCCCATGTCTCAAAAAGGCATTGAGGCAACATGTCACCACTTCGGCAAAGCTACCTCCAATGGATGAGGAGGAGCATGTTGGTTTTGGAGCCCCGATTATCTTCCGCTTCATAGGTTTTGTTTTCAGCCGCATTTACCCACCCCATGAAGACCCATACACCCCTCCACGCATGGGGTTGCAGGGGCTTCACCCACCGGGGTTCAAGGGAAAGCTGGGTTCTACCTGGGGTTCAGGGACAACGCTCGATGGGGTTTGGGAGTGAAGCCCCTTGAAGGAAAATTCCTTGTAAAATGTATATATTGTAATTTCATAGTAAATATGGATCGTTTATTATAAGGTCAAATATTTTACGGTAGAAGTTATGTTAGGCTTTTTCTAGGAAGGGAAACCCTCTTTTTATGAGGGAAATGTGTTGCAACTATGTATCATTGCTAATATTTTATTTTGAGAGAAGAGACTATGAGAGATAGAAGAGGAAGCAATGAGTGTGTTGTAGTTGTATCCCTTCATTGCCGGATAATAAAAGGAAGGACCTTTGCAATTTCTTTGGTTGACATAACCTACATTGGCAGGACCCATGTATATTTGTGTATCTATTGTATTGTGTATCTTCCTAAGTTTATTTCGAATTTGTTTTTATTTTATTTTATTCACGCATCTTGTTTGTTCTAACAACTCCGTATTAGATGGAAGGTAACTTCAGGAAAAGAGGGTTTCTCTGTATGGAGCAATGGCGGAAGATGGAAAGTTTAGGGTCGAGAAATTTAATGGCCAAAACTAAGATGAAGATGGAGTTGAAGATTATTTATATCGGCGATCTATTCCTACCATTGGGTGGAATAACAAAGAAGACTATGACTATGAAGGAATACTAATGGGAGGTTCTTGACGTAAAGGCACTAGGAACGATACAAATGAGCTTGGAAGCGTTAAGTATTTTCAATATTTCAAAAAGACAATGAAGGAGATGATGGACGAATTGGATAAACTCAGATGAAAAACCCTCGGGATCCAATAAGGTGTTTCTAATGAAGATATTACTTAATATGAAGATGTCAAGGTGGGTCCTCATGGTGGATCATTTAAAAGAATTTAATATGGTTACTTCATAAGCTAAGTTATGTAAAAGTGGACTTTGATGATGAGGTCGTGGCTCTCTAATATTGTGCTCATTGAAAAAAAGATGGAACGTCTTGGTCATGGATTTAAGTAACTCGTTTCTTTGGTTCAAACACTTTAAAATTTGATGATGTTGTTATATCACTTGCAAGAAAATGCGACGAGAAGCATAGGTGAGACATCATGTAATGCTGCTAAAACATGGAGAACATGGGAAGACAAAAGGATAGAGGAAAGGCTCATGGAACAACGTAGAGAAATCTAGGAAGGAAGATCCAACTAGATCGGGAAAGATAGAGTGTCGAATTGTGGGAAGAAAGGACATATGAAGAAAGATCGCAGAGCTCCGGAAGAAACAAAGAGATGGACAACAAGAGAAAAATCAGGAAGAAAATGTAATGTGATGTGTTACAAGATGATTTGATTCTTTCAGAGATAATATTTCTTCTGAGTCTTGGGTAGTAGATTCAGGGGCTTCATTTCATGCCACACCCCATAGGAAACATTTTCTAGATTATGTTCAAGGTGATTTTAAACAAGTTCATTTGGGTGATGATGCACCATGAAAAATTGTTGGAATGGGAAAGGTAAAAATAAAGCAAAGGAATGGAAACCAATGGTTGTTGAAAGAGGTAAGACATGTTCCATATCTAAGGAAAATTCTGATTTCAATAGGGCAATTGGAAAGTGAAGGTTGTATATCCATATTTACAGATAAGGTGTGGAAGGTCACCAAAGGATCACTGGTGATAACAAAAGGAGAGAAGGTAGGTACATTGTATTTATGTAGTGGTAATACTGAATCTTCTATCTCTTTAGATTCTACAGGAGTGGATACAACACTATGGAATCATAGGCTTGGACACATGAGTGAGAAGGAGATGCAGATACTTCACAAAAGAAATTTGTTGCCAGATATTAAACAAATTGATTTAGATTTTTGTGAGCATTGTGTTTGTGGAAAACAAAAGAGATTCATATTTCTCAAAGTCGGAAAATAAAAGAAGAGTGAAAGGTTAGAGCTTGTGCATACATATGTATGCGGATCAACTCATGTATCATCTCTTGGCGGCTCTTGTCATTATGTTACTTTTTTTGATGATGCAACTAGAAAAGCTTGGGTTTATTGCATTCAACAAAAATCTGATGTTTTTGATACTTTTAAGAAATGGAAATATTTGGTTGAGAATGAGACATGAAAAAGGTTGAAGTGTCTTAGATCAAACAATGGAGGTGAATATTGCAGCAAGGAGTTTGATGATTACTGTTCATACCATGGGATTCATAGAGAGAAGAAAGTTCCAGGAACACCACAAGAAAATGGTGTGTCAGAAAGGATGAACATGACAATCATGGTGTGTTCAAGGAGTATGATATTGAATGCTGGGTCGCCCTTACAGTTTTGGGTAGATGCTGTAGATACTTCTATTTACTTGATAAACAAAGGACATTCAAGTTCTTTGGATGGTGGAATTCCAGAAGAGGCATGGACAGGTAAAAAGGTAAACTATTCTTTTTTGAAGACTTTCAGTTGTGAAACATTTGTCCATATTGATAAAGAAAATAGAACAAAGCTTGAGGCAAAATCCAAGAAGTGTACCTTTATTGGATACGATGTTAATGATTTTGGTTATCTCTTATGGGATTATGAAAATCATAAAATCATTAGGAGTAGAGATGTCATATTCAATGAGAAGGTCATGTACACAGATTAGTTGAAGGGAAAGATACAAGAAAAAGAAAAACCAAAATACACAGTGCTTGATGAGATCACTGGATTTTTTTTTCCAAAGGTACAAGAAAATCAATGTACAACAACAGGAGCAACATGTACCTCAAATTCCTGCAAGTGTTGTTAGAATATGTACTAGGTTAGGTAGACCCCCTGAACGATACTCTCCTTCATTGTATTATTTATTGTTGACTGATTCTGGTGAACCATAATGTTATGAAGAGGCAATGTAGGTATACTCTAAAAAGAAGTGGGAGAAAGGCATGAAAGAGGAAATGGATTCCCTGGTAAATAAAAATACTTGGGACTTGGTTCAATTGCCTGCAGGAGAAAGAGTGACGTAGGCGCGAGCTACCTCCTCCGAAAAACTCCTCGCCCGCTCACAGGATCGCACAAAATCCCTTTCTTCGAGCTGAACTAGCTCTTTCTATCCCCTCGGGAATCACTGTGAAAATATGACCCAGTCCACAGGTCTTCTCTTTCCCTGTCTCGGCCTCTGCACCAGACCGTGAACAAATTCCCCACAGGAAATGTAATATCGGGCTTCGGGGTTTTGTGTTCCCCGTCGTCAAGAATTCTTTACCTCTTGAATCCCTGATCACTGATGAGCTCTCATCCGACCTTAGCCCCTCTGGCTATGCCCTTTGGTCCATGCGACCGCTTCCCATAAGACCACAACCTTATGTATTTCTATTGGGGTTTTGGAATTCAAATTCCTGATGTCTCTTTTTTCCTGTTAGCCCTCCATGCCAAGCTTTTGGTCCACGTGACCTTTATCTCACAAGACCGCAACCTTGTGTCCCCATCAGGGTTTCGGACTTTTGAATGCCAAAATGCAAACGTCCTCAGGACTCGCGATTCCTCGAATCCCAACGCGCCCTTTACGTGTTAGCTCTCCTGGCTAGGCCCCTGACCAATGTGACCACTAACCCCGTGACCTTAGTCTTATATTCCCATCGGGGTTTCGGGGTTTCCAATGCCAAAATGCATTGGCTCATGGGATTATCGATCCTCAAATCCCGACTCTCCGGTTTGCTGACAGCTGGCCCTTCACGATGGCACTGTCCTCCTGACTCTGATGTGCTGACAGCTGGCTCCCACTTATCGGGGTATCGCGTTTCGTGATTCCAAAATGCACAAACACTTGTCTACGGGATCCCCGATATCTCGATGACCCAAACGCCGATCAACAACTTCCTTTCGGGACTTTTCCCGATAGCTCTGATCTCCTCCACGTGTCCCTTCCAGATGGATGGTCCCGATTCCTCCAGGATTTCGAGACTTTCGATGTCCCAACTCCTTCGACCTCAGGAACTCCGATTTTCCGATGTCGAATATCCCGACTCTCTTCGGATTTCTGCCACCTGTCCCAACAGATGGATGGCTCTGATTATATCAGGGTTTTCACTATGGACTTACTCGGTATACTATCCGCCATCATGCCAATTTCTCGACGCGCCAAAGTATCGACGGGCGCTCGATCTCCACCACGTGTCTCCACCAACGGACGGTCCAGATCTCTCCGGTGTTTCGAGACCTGAAGTGTCTCGATTTTCTTGTCCTTGAGAATCCCGATTTCCCGATGACTGCTATCCCAATGGTAACCCTCATGCAACTCCTACTCGATCCGATGGCTGATGGGTATCTGCTCAAGATCTGACGGTTTAGATCCTTTCTCCTGCGCGCTCCTCCAGAGGCTAAACTCTGATCATCTTCTCCCGATCCAACGACTTACGGGGTTCTGTGTGAACATTCGACAGTCCACAATCTCCTCTCCTCTGTGCGCTTCTCACCCAATCTGACGGTTGACGGGATTTGTCTCCAGATCTGACGGTGCAGATCGTTTCTTCCCATGCGCTTCCTCTGGTGCTCTTTTCTGGATGTGAAAACTGACGGTCTAGATCTTCTTCTCTCCAGCCGATCTAACGGCTGCTGAGCTCCCTCCTGAGCTTCTGCGCGTTCTTCCGATGCTTGGAAAATCTCCAAGTTTTCCAAAGGCCTCAACCTTTGTTCTCCTTTCTTCTCTTCTCTTGCGGCTCTCCGACTTTGAGCTTCACCAATGCGTGTGAAAACGTTGTTCCTCCTGAGCCCTTCTTCAAATCTTTGAAGATTTTACCTCTACCTCCTGTAGAGTCTTCGCGCATACACCGCGCTGCCTCCCCTGAGCTCTTCCTGTAGCTTCGACCTCTACAGAAATTTGTCCTTGTTCCCTTTTCCCACAAATGGAGAATGTAATGCCCTCCTGACAGTGTCTCTCTCAAGCAACCTCTTTCTGATTCCTTTTGGGTGTTCAGCAACCCAGTGAAGATCCTTCAGTGGATTCTTCCTTCAAATGGCAGAACTCAAAAGAGTTCTCTTCCCCTCCTGTGCCTATCTGCACACTGACTCGATGCCTCCTGGCAGAGTTTCCCTTCCACAAAATGTTCAACAGTTTTGTCTTCTTCTCCTGTGAACCTATGCACTTGCTCAATGCCCACCTGACAGAGCTCTCAGAATCCTCAGTGATTCTAGTCCTTCTTCCTGAACTCACAGCAGAGTCCTTCTTCTGTGCACTCCTTGCACTAGCTCAATTCCCACTTGGCAGAGCTTTATAGAACTCCTCAGAGCTTCTGTCTCTTCTGTTTGAACTCACAACAGAGTTCCTCCCTCAGCACCACTATGCATATGCTCAATGCCCACTTGGCAGATCTCTACAGAATTCACGACAGAATTCTGTCTGCAACTGTGTCTCTCATACACAGCCTTGCCTCCAAGGTATTCAACAACCTTGAGGTCTTCCTCCTGAGTTGTTGATTTCAGCTCTTGTGCCACATCACGTCTTTGTCTGAACCCCGCAGTGTTCAGAAGTGCATCCTCTGTGCACGGCTCTCAGAACCCACAGCGTTCTGTCACACCCTCTTGGTATGAAGCCTCAAAGACCTTCCACCCTGAAATCAAACACAGTCCTGCAAATGCCTAACATACATACATTCACAACATATAAAAGAACACACACAGACATCCACATAACACAGAATATGTGCAGGAAAAACTTCTTCTGTATATATTAAATTGGCAAATGCCTGTAATTACAATGGCATTCCTGAGCTCTCTCTGGCTCTTCTCTTCTCTTCTCTACTCCGAGACATGCAGATCCTCACACACTTACTACTCTAACTCACTTCTTTCCTATCTAACTACCAAAATGAGATCTGAAAATCTCTTTTACCTGAGGGGGCTCTTAGAGCGCTTCCCTCCAGATCTACCTACCCTATTCAATTACAATAAATGGTTATCTAGTCCAGCATCTGGATCTAGATCTCAGTTGATCTAGCATTAAATCCGATCTACCTAATGCCTGCACAAAGGCACGACTCTACAACTCACCAGCTTAAAACATTAATTACATTCAATTCAGATTTTAAATGAGGCTGCGCCTCTCTTCAGCGCGCGATTTGAATTCGCTGGCGTGGCTGGCTGGCTGGCTGGCTGACGTGGAGAGATGCTCCTGCATCAAACTCCTTAGCTGCAAAATCATGAGCTCCTGCTCATGCGCTTCCCTTCTAAGCGATTGAAAATCCTCCTGGATCCCAAAATAATATCTGGAGCTTCCCATCTGCTCCATTCTCTTGCTGCTGCTGCTGCTTCTTTTCTGCCCAGCCTCTCCTCGCTGGAAGTCTCTGCTGACCTCAAAATCAGCCTCCTGATCTCCTTGATCACTTCGTCCAGCTACTCTAGTGGCTGGTTCTGTTCATGCAGTCTCCTCAGTTGCAAAAAATTTTGGCACATGAGAAGATCACCATGACCTCCCATGCCTCCTTCATCTGTTTCCAACTTCACCTGTTGGATGTGCACGCCCTGCACTTTTACCCTCTCCTCCAGGGCTTCAATCTGTTCCCACAGATCAACAAAGCAAATGCTGTCTGCCCCTTTTTCTTCTGCTTCTGCAACCTCCCCTGTTGCAGTCTTTTCAGCTTCCTGGCTGAAAATATTGAGCCATTCCTCAGAATGCTCACCATCCTCTTCGTCTGCTCCTTCGACTGTCAGCTTCAACACTACAACTTCCTCAGCTTCTTGGCTGAATTCATTGAGCCATTCCTCAGAATGCTCACTCTCCTTTCCTTCTTCTGATGTCAGCTTCATTGCTACAACTTCTTCAACTTCTTGGCTGAATATGTTGAGACATTCCTCCGAATGCTTATTCTCCTCTTCGTCCGCTTCTGCTTGTGCTTGGGAAGTCTCAAACACTTTCTCCAATTCTTCTTCTTCCTTGACAATCATCGTCAACTGTGACTATTCTTCTGCTGTTTCCGCATCATCTGCAACACAGACTTTTGCCTCCTCCTGGGAAAATGGTAGGAATATTCCAAATCCCCCAATCATCAGAAGATTTCTCATATCTTCCTCCTCTGTCGGCTGCACATGCAATCCATCTCTGAATTTATGAGACCCTCAGACAGTCTCATCTGCTCAGTCATCTCCTCGGGCTGATCTAAATTCACCTGCTCATCCCTGCCCACCTGGCAATATGGGATGTTTCCGCTGCTTCCTTGGCAGACTATGAGATCAACCGATCCCATCTTCATTAGCAACCCCTGCTGAATTGAACTCTCCTCCGAGTCCATGATACCCTCATATAGTCTCAAATTCTCATCTCTACCCACCTGGCAGTCTGAGATGCTTCCACTACCTTCCTGTAAGTCTTCGACATCCCGCAGTGACCTCTTATCATTGCCCAAGTGGCAATGTGAAATTCCCTGGCTGTCCTCCTGACAGTCCATGAGATCTTGCAGTGATCTCAACTCTGTTCCCTTGCCCACCTGACAATCTGGAAACCTTCTACTGCTCTCCTAGTAGTGCTTGAGATCTTCAGCTGATCTCATTTCAATTTCAAAATCGTTGAGACCTTCCCCGGTCTCTGGTTCGCATACCTGAACCATCTTCTTATCCTGCCGCAGCTTCAATTCGAGCCTCACTACTTCTCTCTTTATGTCTGTGAGATCTTCATCTATATCTTCTTGGCTCCATAGCTCTTTCCTCCCAGCATACCTACGGCCTTCAGTAGCCATGTTTTTGCCTCTGTTTTCCTTCCTGGCAAATCTGTTGCTGTCACTCCGCACTAAGAGTTCTACCAACTTCATCTTCCTACAGTCTCTCTGACTGTCTTCTTGATTGCTGCCTACCCACAAACAATCCTTACAGAGTCCTCAACAACCCTATATTCTCTCACCTGAAATATACAGATGAATTTCCTGCTCTGATACCACTTGATGTGTATCAGAGTATTCTCTTCCTCTTCCTGCCTCTTCCTGCCTGAAATATACAGACAAGAACCAAGCTCTGATACCACTTGACGTAGGCGCGAGATACCTCCTCCGACAAACTCCTCACCCGCTCACAGGATCGCACAAAATCCCTTTCTTCGAGCTGAATTAGCTCTTTCTATCCCCTCGGGAATCACTGTGAAAATATGACCCAGTCCACAGGTCTTCTCTTTCCCTGTCTCGGCCTCTGCACCGGACCGTGAACAAATTCCCCACAGGAAATGTAATATCGGGCTTTGGGGTTTTGTGTTCCCTGTCGTCAAGAGTTCTTTACCTCTTGAATCCCTGATCATCGATGAGCTCTCATCTGGCCTTAACCCCTCTGGCTATGCGACTGCTTCCCATAAGACCGCAACCTTATGTCTTTATATCGGGGTTTTGGAATTCAAATTCCCGATGGCTCTTTTTCCCTGTTAGCCCTCCAGGCCAAGCTCTTGGTCCACGTGACCTTTATCTCACAAGATCGCTACCTTGTGTCCCCATCGGGGTTTTAGACTTTTCAATGCCAAAATGAAAATGTCCTCAGGACTCGCGATTCCTTGAATCTCGATGCGCCCTTTACGCGTTACCCCTCCTGGCTAGGCCCCTGACCAATGTGACCACTAACCCCGTGACCTTAGTCTTATATTCCCGTCGGGTTTTTGGGGTTTCCAATGCCAAAATGCATTGGCTCATGGGATTACCGATCCTCGAATCCCGACTCTCCGGTTTGCTGACAGCTGGCCCTTCACGATGGCACTGTCCTCCTGACTCTGATGTGCTGACAGCTGGCTCCCACTTATCGGGGTATCGCGTTTCGCGATTCCAAAATGCACAAACACTTGTCTACGGGATCCCCGATATCCCGATGACCCAAACGCCGATCAACAACTTCCTGTCGGGACTTTTCTCGATAGCTCCGATCTCCTCCACGCGTCCCTTCCAGATGGACGGTCCCGATTCCTCCAGGATTTCGATACTTTCGATGTCCCAACTCCTTCGACCTCAGGAAATCTGATTTTCCGATGCCGAATATCCTGACTCTCTTTGGATTTCTGCCACCTGTCCCAACAGATGGATGGCTCTGATTATATCGGGGTTTTCACTATGGAATTACCCGGTATACTGTCCGCGGGAATGCCAATTTCCTGACGCGCCAAAGTACCGATGGGCACTCGATCTCCGCCACGTGTCTCCACCAACGGATGGTCCAGATCTCTCCGATGTTTCAAGACCTGAAGTGTCTCAATTTTCTTGTCCTCGAGAATCCCAATTTCCCTATGACTACTATCCCGATGGTAACCCTCATGTAGCTCCTGCTCGATCCGACGACTGACAGGTATCTGCTCAAGATCTGACAGTTCAGATCCTTTCTCCTGCCCGTTCCTCCAGAGGCTAAACTCTGATCATCTTCTCCCGATCCAATGACTTACGGGGTTCTGTGTGAACATACGATGGTCCACAATCTCCTCTCCTCTGTGCGCTTCTCGCCCAATTTGACGGATGACGGGATTTTTCTCTAGATCTGACAGTGCAGATTGTTTCTTCCTGTGCGCTTCCTCTGGTGCTCTTTCCTGGATGTGAAAACTGACGGTCCAGATCTTCTTCTCTCCAGTCAATCTGACGGCTGCTGAACTCCCTCTTAAGATTTTGCGTGTTCTTCCGATGCTTGGAAAATCTCCAAGTCTTCCAAAGGCCTCAACCTTTGTTCTCCTTTCTTCTCTTCTCTTACGGCTCTCCGATTCTGAGCTTCGCCAATGCATGTGAAAATGCTATTCCTCCTGAGCCCTTCTTCAAATCTTTGAAGATTTTACCTCTACCTCCTGTTGAGTCTTCGTGCATACACCGCACTGTCTCCCCTGAGCTCTTCCTGTAGCATCGACCTCTATAGAAATTCGTCCTTGTTCCCTTCTCCCAAAAATGGAGAATGTAATGCCCTCCTGACAGTGTCTCTGCTCAAGCAACCTCTTGCTGAGTCCTTCTGGGTGTTCAAAAACCCAGTGAAGATCCTTCAGTGGATTCTTCCTTCAAATGGAAGAACTCAAAAGAGTTCTCTTCCCCTCCTGTGCCTATCTGCACACTGACTCGATGCCTCTTGGCAGAGTTTCCCTTCCACAAAATGTTCATCAGTTTTGTCTTCTTCTCCTGTGCACCTATGCACTTGCTCAATGCCCACCTGACAGAGCTCTCAGAATCCTCAGCTATTTTGGTCCTTCTTCCTGAACTCACAGCAGAGTCCTTCTTCTGTGCACTCCTTGCACTGGCTCAATGCCCACTTGGCAGAGCTTTATAGAACTCCTCAGAGCTTCTGTCTCTTCTGTTTGAACTCACAACAAAGTTCCTCCCTCAGCATCACTGTGCATATGATCAATGCCCACTTGGCAGAGCTCTACATAATTCACGGCAGAATTATGTCTGCAACTGTGTCTCTCATACACAACCTTGCCTCCAAGGTATTCAACAACCTTGAGGTCTTCCTCCTGAGTTGTTGATTTCA
>SNQJ01S0080094.1:43889-61576 GCA_010110895.2 Picea sitchensis | reverse complement strand
TAGATTTGATGGTAGAAGTCATGTTAGGGTTTTTCTCCTAGAAGGCAACCCTCTTTTATGAGGGAAATGTATTGCGACTATGCATCATTGCGAATATTGTATTATGAGAGAGGAGACTGTGAGAGAAAGAAGAGGAAGTTACAACAAGTGTGCTATAGGTTGTATCCCTTCATTTGATGGATAATAAAAAGGAAGGACCTAGAAATTTCTCTGGTGGACGTAGCCCACACTGGGTGAACCATGTATATTTGTGTCTCTATTGTATTGTGTATCTTCTATGTTTTATTTCCACATTTGTTTTTATTTTATTGCTCTGCGATCCTGTTTTTCAAACATAGAAATTAGTACTAGTTCCCGAGGAGATATTGGAGGTCCGAGAGAGGAGACTCCTTAACAGGGTGATTCAGGGATACCTCATTAGATCGTGGGACTTACCAACAGAGGACACCACATGGGAGTGTGATAAGATCTTGGAGCATTTACAGTTGCTTGAGGATAAACAATCTTGGGAAGGGAGGACTGTAATGTCCCTTTCCTAATGAGTCAACTAGATGAATTGATGAAATGGCCTAAGTAATTCCCGCGGGGCATGGTCAAGGAATTAAAAGGGAATGATTTATTTTATTAATGTCACCAAAGCGAGATTTAATTAAATATAAAGGTGACATTGAGTAAATGGGTAAAAAGGAACCTAAGTGACTATTGAAAATATGAAAAGTCACTTAAATTGATTAAAAGGTAAAAAGGTCACAAAAGAGTCAACTAATGAATAAAAGGGGAAAAAGAGGGCGCCCTCTCTCATTCTAGCATTGGCAATTTCTAATTTCTCATTGAGAGAGCTCATTGTGGCTTTGGAACTCTTGGGATAGAAACCCTAGGAGGAATATTCCTGGATTGGCTTTGGTGGTGAGACCATCCACCCTAGTTAGTCATTTTAGGGAAGAGATCACAAATATTTCTTCATTTGTCCTCAGTGTGGATGAATACCTTATCTTCGATAACAAATATTTTATAGTGTGGTTGATATTTCTCATATTTGCAGCTGCGTAATTGTGGGTGGCTGAGTTATCTGGTTAATGACTGATTTTTCTTGTGTATGGGTCGAATCTCTTGGTGGAGTTAATTTTCCCAGCTGAGGGAGTTCGAGATGAGTTGTGGGTGAAAATTATGAATGTGGGGAGGTCTACTTTGCACTTGGGAGGTTGTGTTATACTTGTTGGGCGCATTAAACACTTCTTAAATCATACCATTCATCTCTAGTGTGGTATGCATATGTGTTGGATGGTATGTTAGTGTGGGAAAGTTGCCTTTTACTGTAGACTGAGTTATGGAGGGGCACCATCCATTTCTGGGCAACATTCTTCTCTCTAGAAGTCACCATTCTACTGTGGGTCGAACAACTTCCCATCTGGTCGAGGCTTTGCATCCTGGACTGCCATTTGTTAGTATCTTTGTTGATAAAACAAGAGAAATTTCCGAGACTTGTATATACTTTCTTGCTATTGTATATTCTACTCTAGACATGTCATAAAGTAGACGATATTATTGCTGTATTATTGAGGCTTTTAGAGGCTTATTTTATAAATGAAATAGGCGCTCATAATTAAATAATAGTAAGGTTTACTTCCATGATTTGCTGTTAACTTATCTCTGCTGTTATGCATATGTATATTGTTGCTATTCATATAAATGAATGTGTGTCAAAATACCACAAAAACATGAGTTGAAAATTGTACAAGAAAATATCCCATAAACAACAGACATAAACCACTATTGGGCAACTGTTTGACGAAGTATCCTCAAATTTTTTTTAGTGAAAACTCTTAAAAATCCAAGTGGGAACATTACATCTTGCGTAACTATAAGATATCCTACCACTGTCACGTTAGTAAGAAATCCCCTTGTTTTAGTGATGGAGGAGGTTCACCATCTGGGAGGCTTCCATAGTGACCTCAAGGAATCAAAGTAGCAAGTTTGTTAGCCAAGCCTACCACTGCTTCTCTTGATCACCTAAGTCAAAGTATAGGTCAAAGGAAAAAGAGGTATGAATCTCATATGAGTACTTTCCCGGAACAAGAAAAACATATAACATATATGATGTGATTTCCAAGTACAAACATACAATAACTGCCTCTTCAAGACACTAGGCAAAACAATTGTTGTGGTTGTTATGAAATTGTAGCAATAAGTAGTAGTACAACAACAATGAAGCAATTATAACAACAACAATAAATACACTTCATAATTGCAACAATTGACGATGGAGACTTAGTATTTACTCAAGAAAATATTACCTAATTGTTAGGTGCAATTTTTGGCAAGTTAAACCACCTTTTAATCAATGTATGGATCAAATTAAAGTGCATTAAGATGGTTGTAACAACTTTTGAAAAAACAACAAGTTTGAAATAAAATTAGCTCAAGTTGTTGTTAGTAAAGTTAATATATAGCTTGATGTATTGAGAATAAAGAGTTTGTTGATCACTTTCACAACAAGAGAGATTTAAAGATTAGTTCCTTAGGGCTATGGAGTCTTTACAACAACAAACAAAACTAGTCTTGGAACTTGATCTAGATGCAACCAAGAAGTAGGAATCAATCTCTAAGGTGCTAGAACATTAGGGCCTTAGAGATTTAATCTTGAGGAGGAGAATTTCTAGGGTGCAAGCACTTTTGGGCCCTATAAACCTTTTCTCCCTTCTTGTAGCTTGACCTAGGTCAACAATCAAGAGTCTAGGGATAAAATCCCAAAGTGCTACCACTTTAGTGCTTTAGGAGTCTAACCCTAGGTAGGATTTCCTTCACAAATTTATGGATGAAATTAACCTTGTGAGAGTAGGAATCACTTATGCTCCTCTCTTAGGGTTTTATCAAGCAAGAACTTCAATACAACCAAGTGAAATTTACCACAAAACATTCAATAACATGAAATGAAATTGTAGAAATTTACTTACTTCACCAAGATATGACAAGCATAAATCCTAATTGCAACAATACCATCCAAAAATCAGCAAAGAAGCATCCACACTTGACCTCCAAGAGATAGCACATAAGGTAAAAGAGCAAATAACCCTTAAATAGATATAATTTCAGAAGTACTCTCTCCCAAATGGTTAGAGGATGTGATCATAAAATGAATCTTGGGTAGCCATATTTTTATGGAAACCCTATCCATCCAAGAGACACCAATGAAAAGTCATGTCTCTATAAGAGGGTATGACCCCTTAAATTTTCTTTAGTTAAATTCAAGATATAAAATTGATATTAAATGAAACACTATAAGGGTGATGCCATGCCCTCAGAGGGTGACGTTGGGCTAGAAGAGGCGACGTCAGGCTACAAGCTGTTATAGTTGGCCCTCCAAAGGCCGAGTGTCACTCTTTTATGCGCCAAGGTCCATGTTAAGTGCCTCCTCCCATCAAATCACCATGTTAACCATCAAACCCTATCCCCTAGGTGACATCAAGGGCTAGAAGGGTGACGTCTAGCCCTCCAAAGTAAAACATTCAAGTGGGGGAAGGTACAATATCATCCTTTGGTGACACTAAGGTTCCTCCAAAGGAAATTTCCTTCATCTTCCATGTGGAATGATAATCATCAATGGTTCCCCAGACGTGGGGTCTAACATCCATCTCATGGGCTTCCAAGCCCCTATGAAGGTCCAAGTGGCACAATTCCTTCACAAATAGCTTTCATCGGGAAAAGTCCTGCAAAGACAAACAAGTACACCCTCCAAGGGTCCACAAGTCACATGAATAATGCCAAGTAATACACATCTAACAGGGAACCACCCAAACATGTGCATCAAGCCCCCCTTTTCAAATTAAACAAATTATCAAAGACCTTATAAACTTTTCCAAATTTAGGTATGGGAGGGGTGTCAAGGTACCCTATTGGGTAGGCCAATCCCCAAGTCAAGGGATGTTTCCCAAGAATACCCAATCTAAGTCATGAAATGAATATGAGGTGGATTTGGGAAATACCTCTAGGTATGGGGTTCTTGACATACATGGTTTAGTATTGTCTCATTTATGGTTGCCTTTGTGGAGGGTGTGTTTCCCTACATTCATGATGCAACATTTTTCCAAGCCCTTTTATTTCCATTAATTTATTATGGTATGAAGCATTGAGTACTATGTGCAATGGAAAGTAAGGAGTACTGCAATACCACTTGGAGTTAGAAACACACAGAGTGCCATATGCAATGGAAAATAAGAGACACCACAAAATGCATTTCCCCAACAAGAGAGACATTTATTAATTATGTATTTAGAAAGTCCTTGATTTTTATGGAGAAGAATTTCATTTCTCTAAGGACCTTAGTGTGAGCATCCATAAGGATAATGATTGGCTTTTAACTTTTTCCATCTACAACACCTTTGGGCCTTTAGCCCCTTCTTCCCATGAAATGAGGTACAATCCCTTCTTGGTGTCAATGAACTCGAAAACCCAAAATATGAGGAAACAAAGGGGAAGAAGTGTGGTAAGTGGTAAGTATGAATGGGAATGATATGATGACCCTTCAAGGAACTACCCAGTAGAAACCCTTTTCCCGAGAAAGGGAGAAATCATTAGAAAGATCTTGGACGGTAGAATATAACTGTTCACTTAGAAAATTGAGCTGAACAATCAATTTCTCAGAAAATCAGAAGAAATAAGTCTGATGTATTATTGAACTAGTATGGTTCATATTTTCATGAAATTGTTGAAACAATTAGCCTGAAAAAGTTCTGTTGGCTGCATATTTTGCAGAGCTAACATCTGTAAGATCAAGAACAGGATCAACATAGAGTGTAGAGGTATGGAAGAGACACATGGGGATTATAGTTAGGAGGATGAGATCATAGGGATGGATGTCCATATGGGTATTGAATGAACAAACTCCAATGGCCATGGATAAGGAAATGATGAAAACATGAATATGGTAGATACCATTAAAAATTTGCAAAAGGATGTCCAAAGTCACAAAGATTGTAATGAAAGGCTTATGAAATCCAAGGAGAAATAGGAGGAATTCAACATGAAGTTAATGTAGAGCCTGAATAGAATTGAAAATAAATTGGATAAGAGAATGGCTCAAGCAAATCAGGAAGTCATAGATCTCCTGATAAGAAAGGTATATCAAGAAGTGTTAGAAGACATCACCATCGCTCCCCAAGGAATTCCAATATGAGAGAACATAGTAGCTCAAGTACATCCCCTGTCAGGAAGGATTATAAGAGGTCTGGGGTGGATGAACAATGAGGAGAAATGAACAAAATCAAACCTCCTACATTTGATGGTGAGCACAAGAAGGATGAAGATGCAAAGTAATGGCTGATAGGCATGAGAAAGTACTTTCAATTACATAATTATTCTTCACATGCAAAAGGAAGAATTTCTATCTATCAGCTCAAGGGAAAGGCATCCATGTGGTGGGACCAACTTGTGCAGGTGCAACACATTAAAGAGAAAAAAGTTACTTGGAAGGAATTCAAGAAGTATTTTGAAAAGAAATATTTGACTAAGAGATATTATGACAAGAAAATGAAAGAGTTCTTTGAACTCAAGCTTGGAAGTATGACCATCGATGAATATGAAAGCAGGTTTTTGGAATGGTTGAAGTATGTCTCCTTCATCAAGGACGAGACAATCAAGATTCAAAGTTATTTGAGTGGGCTGCCATTTTTCATCAGTGACAAGATACAATATGATGCTCCCAAAAATTTGGAGGAGACCATAAGGCGAGCTAAATGCCTATATGATCGGCATAAAGGAAAACCAACTTTCCAAAAATCTTGGGAAGACAAGAAGAAGTTCAAGGTGCAACAGAGGAAGAAGGGGAATAAGCCACCATTCTTTAGAAATAGTCTTCAAGGACAACTAGCTTCTAGAGATGCCCAAAACGATTGAGACAGGTGGGAAAAAGCCAAGACAACCATCGATTCAATGTTGGGGTTGTAAAGGAGATTATAAGTATAGAGTTTGTCCTCACAGAAGTGAAAAAGTGAGAGTTGTTCATAATGTACAACAAGCTGAAACAATGGAGGACATGGGCAGGAATGTACCCAAGATATATGCAGCCCTGGACAACAAGAAATCATACATTCAGTCACACATGATTGAAGTGGAAGGTATGATCAACAACCAAACCATTGCAATTTTAATTGATTTAGGAGCTAGTCATAGCTATATAGATCCTAAGATGGTGGGAAGATTTCATTTTCCAAGAAGCAAGTATGAAAAGTCTTGGCTGGTGTAGTTGGATACCAGAGCCAAAATAAAAGTTAATGAGATGGTTAAGTCATGTCCAGTGGACATGAATGGGATGAGCACCAGGGAAGATTTAAATATCTTTCCTTTAGGTTCCTATGAATGTCTAATTGGTATGGATGGGTTGGACCAACACCATGCTATCATAGACTATTATAATACAACATTTACTTGATGGGATGGAGAAGGGAACCTAAGAACAATTCATGGAATTCCCAGGGTAGTAGCTGTCAGAGAAATATCAACAATGCAGCTGAAGAAATGTTACATGAAAGGGTGTCAAATATTTGCAGCTCATATGTAAGAAACACCTAAGGATAAGGTGTCAAACATTGAAGATTATGCAATCCTAAAGGAGTTTGAGAATGTATTTAAAGAAATACCCAGATTACCCCCTAAAAGAGATATTGATTTATCTATAAATATGATGCCTGGAGCAACTCCAGTATCCAAGACTCCTTATAGGATGAGTACACCAAAATTAAAGGAGTTGCAAATGCAGCTTGAAGAGCTTCTGAAGAAGGGGTATATACACCCAAGTGTGTCACCTTGGGGCACCCCATTTTTATTTGTGAATAAGAAGGATGGAACCTTGAGACTTTGTATTGACTTCAGACAGTTGAACAAGCTAACTGTGAAGAATAAGTATCCTTTTCCAAGGATCGATGACCTCTTTGATCAGTTGAAGAATGAAAAAATATTCTCCAATATTAATCTCAGGCCAGGTTATCATCAGGTAAGAATTAAATAAGAAAACATCAGCAAGACTGCATTTAGAACAAGGTATAGTCTTTATGAGTTCACAGTGGTGCCATTTGGATTATCAAATGCACCAGTCGTTTTCATGTGTTTAATGAATCGTATTTTTAGAGAATACTTAGATAAGTTTGTCATTGTCTTTTTGGATGACATTCTTATATATTCCAAGTTGGAAGAAGAGCATGAGAAGCACTTGAATATGGTATTACAAGTATTAAGGGAGCATCAGTTGTATGCCAAATTGAGTATGTGCTCTTTTTATCAGAACCAAATTCATTATTTGGGGCATATCATATATGAAGAAGGGACAACAGTGGCCCCTGAAAATATTCAGGCCATTAGAGGGTGGTAAACACCTAAGAATGTGAAAGAAGTCAGATCTTTCATGGGCCTTGTAGGCTTCTACAAAAGATTTATTGCAGGATTTTCAAAGATTTCACACCTGATCACTTCCTTGCAAAAGAAGGGAGTGAAGTTTCAGTGGACATTGGAGTGTGAAAAGAGTTTCCAACACTTGAAGCAATTATTAACCAGTGCTCCAATTCTAAGGATTTCCGATCCAAATGAAGATTTCATGGTATGCACAGATGCATGTAAAGAAGGACTTGGTGGAGTCCGTAGTAAAAAATGGTATGTAGGAAGTTGAAGGAGCATGAAACACATTATGCCACTCATGATTTGGAGTTGGTAGCCATAGTGCATGGCTTGAAGAAGTGGAGGCACTACCTCATGGGGAAAAGGTTTGAGCTGAGTACAAACCATAATGGTCTAAAATTTTTATTTGAACAACCAACTCTAAATGCCAGGCAGAGCATGTGGTTGTAATTTCTTAGTGAATATGACTTTGATATAAAGCATATCAAAAGGAAAGAGAAGAAGGTGGCTGATGCACTTAGTGGAAGAGTGCATGAGTTACACGCTACAACCATCAACATGTATCAATATGATTTGAAAGAAAAAATCTTAGAGTCTACAAAATCAGATTTGCAATACAAGGAATTAGTGGAAAAATTACAACAAAGTATTTTGTAGCAGCTGGGAAATGAGGACTACAAGCTGGGAAATGATGAAATTCTCAGGTATAGATGAAGAATTTATGTACCAAATTCCCAAGAATTAAAAATTCTGATATTGAGGGAAATGAATAATGTACCTTATGCTGGACACCCATGATATAAAAAAAAAATTACAACTGTCAAGAGCCAGGCATGAAGAAAGAAATTGTTGAGTACATTGCCAAATGTTTGGAGTGTCAAAAGGTCAAGGCTGAGCATAGACACCCAGCTGGGATGCTGCAACCATTACCCATTCCTAATTGGAAATGGGAAGTGGTAACAATGGATTTCATCACCAAACTTCCCAGAACAAGCACACACCATGATTCTATCATGGTAGTGGTGGACACGCTTACCAAAGCTTCCCATTTCATTCTAGTAAAGCTCACTCACAAGGAAACTAACATTGCTGATATTTTTATGGAGGAAATTGCTCGATTTCATGGTATACCCAAGACAATTGTGTCTGACAGAGATCCGAATTTCACATCGAATTTCTGGAAAGGATTAATTAAAGGATTTGGAACAAATTTGAATTTTAGCACAACTTATCATCCAAAATCTGATGGGAAAACTAAGAGGGTGAATCAAGTGATTGAGGATATGTTGAGGATGTATGTGATGGATAAACCATCAAAATGGGAAGACTACCTACATTTGGTAGAGTTTTATTATAACAATGGGTACCAAGCATCTCTGAAGATGAGCCCATTTGAGACACTTTATGGAAGAAAGTGCAACACACCTGTAAAATGAGACAACCAAGCAGATAGAGTAGTGGTTGGGCCGGAGTTTCTCAGAGAAATGGAAGAGCATATGTCAAAAATAAACCAGAATTTAAAGGCTGCTCAAGAGTCAAGACAGGCAAAAAAGCTATGTTGATAAGGGAAAAATTCACAGGGAATTTAAAGTGGGTGATCATGTATTCTTGAAAGTGAAGGCCAACATAAGTTCCCTTAAGTTGGGAAATTTTTCAAAGTTGGCAGCTCGTTATTGTGGGCCATTTGAAATCCTAGAGAGGATTGAGCCTGTAGATTATATGCATTCATTACTTGCATCAATGTCTATTCATAATGTATTCCATGTATCATTGCTCAAAAAGTATGTACCTGATGCTAATCATGTTATTGATTGGAATGTGATTCAGGTGGAGCAAGAAGGCGCTTTTCAAGGGCATCCGAGTGATTCAGGCAGATTAAGAAGGCACTTTCTAAGTGCATCCAGTATGCATTATGGACTATAAAATCAAGCATATTTGGAATCAATCCATTAATATTGTAAAGGTCTATTGGACCTGTTACGGTCTTGAGGATGTGACCTGGGAGCATGAGGATGTTATGTGTCAGGATATTTTTAGACACTTAGAGTTAGTTAAGATCTACTCGGGTCTAATATGTCATTAGGTAAAAGTGTTTTTAGTATGCATTAGTATGTATTTGTAGTTAGGAAATCCTGACCTGGGTCAATGATATGTTCTCTCACATAGAGTGATATATCCAGTCCATACTTCCTCGACGACACGGCCATTGATCCTGGTTTAACACCGACAATTCATATGATCTCTATTTAAAGAGCATGGAGGATCATTTGTCGATGATCGACTGTGAAACTCTCTTTGTAAAATCTCTCAGTAATCTTTTTTCTTTGCATTAATAAATCAAGCCCAAGTGGTCGCTGCTATCACCGGGTTGATGTTTCCCCGTAGGGGTTTTACCACGGAAAAACATCGATGTGTTGATATCTTATGTGAGTGGTTACTGAATGTGTTTATCCTCTATTGGAATACCTATGTTGTTGAACATGGTAATGAGCCCGCTTGAAGACCACTCTTTGTTGTAGACTGAGATCGCGGAAGCCGAGGTGCTCCCCATCTCCATTTTATGGCATTTCCAATTTTATCGAGGACTGTTCAATTGCATCCGAGCACTTCATATTCTCAGAACACTTTTCGCTTCAATTAAAAGGTTTCGCTAAGATACAATGACCATTACAAATGATCCGGCAAATTTTTTTTTCTCAGGTGAAAAGAGCTTTGAGCATGCTCTCTCCAAGGTCAAGCTTCCACAACAACAAACAACAAAAAACAACAATCCTCTGAACATTACAATATGTTTTTCTAGACCATTTGCTAAAAATTCCTTATTAAGTAAGAGGTCTTGAGTTTTAAGTCCGCCTTTGTTACTTTTTTGAAAAGTTCATGCTAAAATTGTAAAGTGCATTTCACTTCAAGTGCTAAAAGTGAATCACCATAAGGCTTTATATTCATTTTGTGAGTTATTTATTTTGCATGCACCTGTGTTATAAGGTAACTTCATTGTAAAAGTGGTCCCCACTTCTCTTTATAAAAGTGGGTCACTTCATAAAGTAGCTTACACTACTACGTGGTTATTTGTTACCATTTATGCTCCTTTTTAAAAAAGCTACATAACTCACATCGAAAGTCCTGCATTTCAAAGGTCAGTTTTTTAAAACCTGATAACTTTTTCGAGCATTTCCATCCGTGATCATTAGTTTTAGTTTTTAGGTCCATGTTATCTGCATATTTAACATGGCTTCTACAATTACTGTCATGCTTACCAACAACAACTACTCAATGGAATCCATATGGAAGATTTATTAAGAAGTAAAGGCTCAGACCGGACACTATGGGAAAGGAAAAAAACCCCACTAATGATGATAAGAAATCCAAATGGGATAATAGGAATGATGAAGCATGTGGAATAATTGGAATGCCCATTCCTCCCGATCTAAGGTACCACCTTCAAGGAATTGATGACTCGGTTAGCTTGGGACAAGATTGAACTGTGGTTTGGCAAACTCAACATTATTCGAGCACAACAACTAGAAAATCTCAACACCGACCTTGATTCAAAGTGTTTTTTCTGCCTTGGAGACTATCTATCTAAGCTTAAAACACTCCTAATTTTATGTGAAGAATGTAAGATAGTAATGAAGGAAGAGCGCTGTATTACATCTTATTCTTTCTAAGCTAGTTAGCATACTGTGTTTCCAGATTCACCTTTATGCCATGAAAGAGGTCAGCAGGGGAAAGCTTATGTACAACCCACACTTGAGTCCTTTTGTACTTATTTGATTAGAGAGGAAGATAAGCTTGTACAACTTGGAGTGATCAACACCAAGCAGTACCTCAAACAAAGTCTTAGTTGCCCAAGAGAAAGATAAACCCAAGTATCCCAAGAAGAAACATCCCTGCTACAACAACAAACAACCTAAGGTCCAAACCCACTGTGATAGCTTCTTCATCTCCTAATGGTGACAAAGGATCAAAATATAAAAGTAAGAATACTAACAGTATTACTGCAACTTTTTGTAATAAAGATGGTCATGATGAGTCCAAATAGCCAAGAAGATGGTATGTTCTTTAGAAGCAATCATGAAGAAGCACAACATCAATATTGATTCTTCTTCTTCTTTCTTCTCATGACATGCACTTTCTCAAGCCGGTTTTTCCTCAATACAACTTCTACTACTACTTCTTCTTCCGGGATGAGTGGCTTATTGATTCAGAGTTATCTTATCATATGGCTTATGATAAAGCCATATTTTCTGGTCCTTTAAAATGAATGTACACCAAGGAAATATTTTGTTGGTGATGATAGATCTCTTTGTGTTGCAGGATCCGAACAATCTGTGCAGAAAAATGGTCATTTCCAATGATGTAATATTATGTGTTCCAAATCTTTCTTGTAACCTTCTATCAAGATAACAAATCACTCATTTAGGTGAAGGTAAACCTATAGTGTTTTCACCTCACTGTTGTAACCAGATCTAAAGATCCTAAGTATGTTCTTGCAACTGAAATTAACATGATATTGCCAAAGTTGTGCCAAGTTTGACAACTTCTTTGGGTCATCTATTTTCATCGGGCTTGTTGCTCATACGATGACTTGAGCAAACTTTGGCATGAGTGTGTTGGTCATCTAAACTACGGCTCATCATAGAACAACTATGTAATCAAAATATGGTGACTAGTCTTCCTCTTGTTTTCCTCATGCGTAGATGGTAAGCCTGCGTTTCTGCTGTGTTCTAATAAACATCATCAGACAACTTTGACAATGTGCCTCGGGCATGCTCTGTCCTTTGGCAGCCTTTGTTCACAGTGATTTGTGTGGTCCACTTTCTTCTCCTTCTTTTTCGGGTGCAAGTATTTAACTTTCATTGACGACTTTTCCGCATACTTAGTTTTTACTTAAAATTCAAGAGTGAAGTTTTGACAAGTTTTGGCCCACAAGGCTCTTGTAGAAAAGCAATTTGAACATCAAATTCAGCAAGGTTAAGAACGATAATAGAGGTGAATATGAACAATAATTTGCGTTAATGTTGCACTGTACATGGCATCCAAATGCAACAACCGTTCCATATACACCACAACAAAATGGTGTTGTCGAGATAAAGAACCACACATTAATGGCTAATCATGATCCACCTAAGGATTGTCTACGATCGCGTATAATCAACCAGGCAAATTACATAGTCAATCACACTCCCACAAAGGCTCTTAAAATATAACACCGTAATAGCTTGGACTAAAAATTAAACCGTATGTAAGTCACTTCATGTATTTGGTAGTATAGTATGGGCTCACATTCCCGATGAGAAAAGGAAAGCATTGCACCTAAAAGGAGAAGTGTATTTGTTGGTTATTTTGAAGATGTCAAAGGTTATAGACTTCTTCAACCACATTGTAATGAAATTATTCTTAGAAGAGATACAATTGATGAAATTCTTGGTCCGCAAAGCCTAATTCGAATGGTTGTGCTTTCTACCGCGAAATATCTTCTATTAGCCAGGTTTCTTCTCGTTCTATTCGATTCTTTTCTTCGTGATGATGGAAAGTGAGGATGAAAATTCCACTTCAGCCGGGGACATTCCTCAGATGAGTCCTTTGAACTTAAACAAGCACCAGTTCCACCACTCTCAGATGGTTCGTTCACCTAGAAGTACTCGGTGATCTTGTCTGCGATCCTTCAGATCAGCATTGGACACGCTCACGCTCCAAATGGTGTTCTCTTTTGGCTCAAGTTTCGTAAACTCATGATCCGTAGACATTTGCAGAAGCTTCAGAGCTCTCTGCATTGGGATAGAACAATGAATGAATATTATCGTTTTAATGGCAAATGATACTTGGGATCTTCAGATTCTTTCCAAAAGGAAGAAAACTTGTTAGATGCAAATGGGTATACCTAACTAAGTATGCATCG
This sequence comes from Picea sitchensis, assembly GCA_010110895.2. Classification (NCBI taxonomy): domain Eukaryota; kingdom Viridiplantae; phylum Streptophyta; class Pinopsida; order Pinales; family Pinaceae; genus Picea; species Picea sitchensis. Next base: position 48,288 of record SNQJ01S0080094.1, on the reverse strand, counting down.
ATGGAAGTGTTGAAAGACACAAGGCTCGATTAGTTGCTAAAGGATTTTCCAAAGTTGGAAGGCATCGAATATAATGAAACTCGTTCCATAGCCAAAATGAATTCCAACCGCCTTGTTCTTGCCCCTCATTGCCACATAAATGGGAGGTCCATCGAGTAGATGTTAACCCTCAGCCAGACATGATTTGAAAGAAGAAATCTACATGGAACAACCTGTTATGTCCGTAATGACTCTAGCCTTGTTTGTCAGCTCAAGAAATCTCTTTATGGTCTCAAGCAAGCTCCCCGAAGCTGGTATGCCAAATGGATAGCTTTCTTATTGCCACTGATTCTCTGATGCCATTTTGATCCTAATGTCTATACCAAGAAAGTAGGCCATCTCATCATCCTTTAACCTTTTATGTTGATGACCTTATCCTCATCGGTGAAGTGACTCAAAAACTTTAAACCATGTGAAAACAAACATTAAGAAAAAATTTGAAATGACAAACTTAGGCTTTTTGCACTATTTCCTCGCCTCCAAGTTTTGCAAACCAATGAAGAATTTTTCTTTCCACTTCCATGCCCGCGGACCTTCGGGTTGCCACATGGATCTATTGTAAACCAACCTCTTTCCCTCTTCCACCGAGTCAAGCTTTCACACTGCATTCTCCGGTTGATGCCACTCAGATTGTCGCTAGTTGGTAGCCTCTATACTTGACTCATACCCGCCCTCGATCTTTCCTTTGTCGTTGGTCTCGTTGTCTCGATATATGCAAAACACCCCATGAAAGCCATTGAAAGCAAATAAAAGGATACTTTCTATGTTCGTGGTATTGTTCAGCTTGGGATACATTACAACTCAGGAGGGACACCTTTATTGGTTGGTTTAACTGACTCAGATTACCGGGCGACTCGATGATCTGAAGTTCATCAGCAGATTATGTTTTCACTGTTCATGACCTCGTCACTTGGGCTCAGAAGAAACAACAAAGTTATTGCACTTTCTTCTTCGGCCAGTATGAGTAACAGCAACCAGAATGCAAGTCAGAAGCCCTGTGGCTGACATATCCTTTCAGAGTTTGATTCCAAAGACCAAAGATCCTAATTTAAAATTTCAGGTGACAATCAGTACATCAAGCTCCGCCAAATACCCACCAACATCATTGTAAAACATATCGAACTACACATGCACTTCATCTAAAGCTCATTCATGATCAAGTTATTATGCTCTTGTCTGGCTAAAAGATTAAGTTGCAATAATTTTCACAAAGTTTCTTACATAAGTTAAGTTTTCCAAACTTTGATCTATGTTAATGATTTTATAGTTGTCATTATGATAGGCCTCAATGCCTTCCTCTTCCTATTGTGTCATTATTGTAAATCCTACCAGATCCACCAAGTTGTTCTTAAGGGGGAAGGTTAGGATATTTAGACACTTAGGAGTTAGTTAAGATCTACTTGGTCTAATATGTTGTTAGGTAAAGTGTGTTTTCATGCATTAGTATGCATTTTGTAGTTAGAAAATCCCACTCACAATGATATGTTCCCGACATAGAATGATCCAACTGTTCATATTCTCTTTGATCTTAACGATCATTGATCCGTGGTTTAACACTGGACAGTCCATGATCTCTATTTAAAGAGCATGAGGTCATTTGTTAATGATCGGTCAGGAGAAACCTCTGTAAAATATCTCAGAATCTTTCTTTGCATTAATAACCGCTCCAAGTGGTTATGCTTGGTCGGGTCGTGATGTTTTCTCCCGCAGGGGTTTTACCAATGGAAACATCTGGGTGTTGGATATTTGGATTTGTTATGTGGAGTTGTTACCGGTTGTGTTCATCCTTTGTTGAACAATTGTTATGATCAAGTTATTGAAGTGCTCTTTTCCCTCATGAAGACTGGCTGCGCATATCTGATGTGGCTGCTTACAAACTGATCTATGTTAGGAGTTCAGAAGTTGTCATTAATGTGATACCTAATGCCTCCTTCCTTCTCCCATGTGTCATTATTGTAAATCCTTCAATCCTTCAATCCCGCAGTTGTTCTTAAGGGGATGTTAGGATATTTAAACTTAGAGCAGTTAAGATCTACTTGGTCTAATATGTCTAGGGTAAAAGTGTATTTCTTTAGTATGCATTAGTATGCATTTGTAGGTAGTTAGAAATCCGGACTACCATATGTTCCTCACATAGAGTGATCCGACAGTTCAAACTCTCCCATCTTAATGACCGTTGATTCGTGGTTTAACACCCGATTGGTCCATGATATCTATTTAAAGAGCATGGAGGGTCATTCACCGATGATTGATCGGACAGGAGAAACTCTCTTGTAAAATCTCTCAATATTTTTTCTTGTGCATTAATAAACCGCCCAAGTGGTCATATGGATGGGGTCGTGGATGTTTCCTCAGAGGGGTTTTACCATGTGAAACATCTGTGTTGATCTTCGATATGGTTATGTGAGTGGTTATTGAAGGTGTTCGTCCTCCGTTGGAATACCTATGTTGTCTAACATTAATGCAGTAACATACCCACATGTTTTGAATATTTTTGAAAATTTTGAATATATGTATTAAAAATTGCACTAAGGACAGTGCAAAAATAAGAGGAGGGGAATGTAATACCCCAAGCTCGAGCCCCAGTTGAAATTGTAAATATGTTTTATAGGCTAGTGAGCCAAGTGATTATATGCTAGGAGGCTTATGTGATGATTAGGCCGGAGAGCCTAGATGCTAAAGGAAAATGAGCCTATTTTTGTATATGTAAACACTCATATCATTAATATAATATATCGTTGCGTGTAGACCAACCACGATAAAAGAGTATGGGGGATTAAACTCCACTAGGAAGGGAAAGGGTACGGGCTAAGATCCTAGGAAAGGGGGCTAATCTAGAGGGCTTATCTCCAAGGGAATATTATAATATTATTCCTAAAGTCTATGGTGAGGATAATTATTTTATCCTAAGTTATTATGGGATGTTGAATGAATCACAAGTGGAGAGAAATGAGCTCCATGAGAGCCATGTGTCATCAAGGGCACATGCAAATATTTGTGGGGGAAATTAGTCTATTTTCCCATCCTTTCCGATGCACAAACACATTCTCTTAGGAAACCATGGACTCCATCAGTCGAACCTCTCCATGCCTCATGCAAACCTTCAACAATGATTATGTACATTTCCTGTTATGCACAACACACTTGTAGCTTGCCTGAGCTGTACTGTTCCTTACCTGAGTGTTGTTGCTTCTGTTGATACTGAGAGGGGGGTGAATCAGTATCAAGTATAAATTAAAACATTTTTCAACTTATACTTAAACCATTCAACCATATCCAATGAGAAATGAATAATAGTATAAGAGTTACACCAATACACCACAATACACCATGCACAATATATGAGAAATAATATGAGAAATAATCAATAGTTATTGTTCAAGGGAAGTAATGACTTCCAAAGGTAGCTACAACTTCCAAATGTAAAGGGAGGGATAAAACTCCAAGAGGAATATAGAATCGTCCAACATCAAGAGAGGATTTAACTCTCCATCCTTTCCCCTTCCTTCCACCCAAGAATATATGAGAGATAATTAAACTTTACATTAAATCATCACCATCAACCAACCATCACATAGAACCTGATAATGCTTCCTGAGAATTCTTCAATTTATGAAATTCTTAAATTCTTGGAATACTACGATCCTATAGATAATATTACTCAATGTATTCTTTGAAAATTCTCCAAGATTCACCCCTTGAATCCTCCCCAAAAAGAAGTTATAGAGATAATGGTAGACTTTGTTCAATTCTGGTTTATTCAGGAGACCGAACTTGTACATAATGCCCCATGCTCAATATTTAACATCAGATTCTGAAACTTGCACAAAAGAAACTAAAGTCCGTACTATTTCCAATGAAATTTGTCCCACTTCATTTGGATTCTCTATGAATAAGTTATGACTGTTTTACCCGGAACACCTGTTTATTGACTGGCTTCTGGATTGGTTAAAAACCTTATCTTCCACAGAGTGTATATCCATAATTATAGTGAATCAAGAGCCGAAATTTTTACCATAGGTACCTTGATATGTCTTCTCAATACCATAGCAATTTCACCATCTGAATCATTCTAGAAAAAAAGTTATAGCGAAAATGGTAAGATGACCTGAAAATATCATACCTTAGAACACATCACCAAAAGACTTCATCCTCCCTTGAAATCATGCCTTCTTTACTTCTGATTTCCTCTGAAATTCGAATTGTATAAAAAATGAATGTAGAATGATATTTATTTATACCATTTATGTCACTTCCTTTTAACATTAGGGATGACCTGACACTTTCTTATTTTGTAATTTTGTTCTTTAATTATCTTCAGGGCCTACATGTACTTCCTTCTTCAATTCACTTTGTCATC